>CATNEM010000017.1:0-205000 GCA_950096795.1 Macrostomum cliftonense
TAGAGATTAATTACGCGTCCAGTCCTGTGCCCTGCCTACATGGCTGCCGCGCTGGACGCCGTTCTGGCTATTCACAGGCGCTGCGGCCCGGGCGGAGTCCTCGTGTTTCTCACCGGCCAGGAGGAGGTGCTGCGACTGGTGCAACAGCTGCGAGAGGCGGCCTGCGAAGGTGCGTCTGTTATAAGCGATTGCTGTCTGTGTAATCTTGCAGCTGTCTCCAGTCATGTGATATCTGGTGTATCTCAGGGTGAGATTGCACCAAGTCGCTTTCCGACACTGTGATTATTGAGTGTCTGACAGTGAGATTATTGTGTGTCTGACAGTGAGATTGTTGTGTGTCTGACAGTGAGATTATTGAGTGTCTGACAGTGAGATTATTGTGTGTCTGACAGTGAGATTGTTGTGTGTCTGACAGTGAGATTATTGAGTGTCTGACAGTGAGATTATTGTGTGTCTGACAGTGAGATTGTTGGGTGTCTGACAGTGAGATTATTGGTTGTCTGACAGTGAGATTATTGAGTGTCTGACAGTGAGATTATTGTGTGTCTGACAGTGAGATTGTTGGGTGTCTGACAGTGAGATTATTGGTTGTCTGACAGTGAGATTATTGTGTGTCTGACAGTGAGATTATTGGTTGTCTGACAGTGAGATTATTGTGTGTTTGTCAGTGAGATTATTGTATGTCTGACAGTGAGATTATTGTGTGTCTGACAGTGAGATTATTGTGCGTCTGGACAGTGAGATTGTTGGGTGTCTGACAGTGAGATTATTGGTTGTCTGACAGTGAGATTATTGTGTGTCTGACAGTGAGATTATTGGTTGTCTGACAGTGAGATTATTGTGTGTTTGTCAGTGAGATTATTGGATGTCTGACAGTGAGATTATTGTGTGTCTGACAGTGAGATTATTGTGTGTCTGACAGTGAGATTGTTGTGTGTCTGACAGTGAGATTATTGAGTGTCTGACAGTGAGATTATTGTGTGTCTGACAGTGAGATTGTTGGGTGTCTGACAGTGAGATTATTGGTTGTCTGACAGTGAGATTATTGAGTGTCTGACAGTGAGATTATTGTGTGTCTGACAGTGAGATTGTTGGGTGTCTGACAGTGAGATTATTGGTTGTCTGACAGTGAGATTATTGGTGTGTCTGACAGTGAGATTATTGGTTGTCTGACAGTGAGATTATTGTGTGTTTGTCAGTGAGATTATTGTATGTCTGACAGTGAGATTATTGTGTGTCTGACAGTGAGATTATTGTGCGTCTGACAGTGAGATTGTTGGGTGTCTGACAGTGAGATTATTGGTTGTCTGACAGTGAGATTATTGTGTGTCTGACAGTGAGATTATTGGTTGTCTGACAGTGAGATTATTGTGTGTTTGTCAGTGAGATTATTGGATGTCTGACAGTGAGATTATTGTGTGTCTGACAGTGAGATTATTGTGTGTCTGACAGTGAGATTATTGTGTGTCTAACAGTGAGATTATTGTGTGTCTGACAGTGAGATTATTGTGCGTCTGACAGTGAGATTGTTGGGTGTCTGACAGTGAGATTATTGGTTGTCTGACAGTGAGATTATTGTGTGTCTGACAGTGAGATTATTGGTTGTCTGACAGTGAGATTATTGTGTGTTTGTCAGTGAGATTATTGGATGTCTGACAGTGAGATTATTGTGTGTCTGACAGTGAGATTATTGTGTGTCTGACAGTGAGATTATTGTGTGTCTAACAGTGAGATTATTGTGTGTCTGACAGTGAGATTATTGTGTGTCTGACAGTGAGATTATTGTGTGTCTAACAGTGAGATTATTGTGTGTCTGACAGTGAGATTATTGTGTGTCTGACAGTGAGATTATTGTGTGTCTAACAGTGAGATTATTGTGTGTAGTGTGTCTGACAGTGAGATTATTGTGTGTCTGACAGTGAGATTATTGTGTGTCTGACAGTGAGATTGTTGTGTGTCTGACAGTGAGATTATTGTGTGTCTGACAGTGAGATTATTGTGTGTCTGACAGTGAGATTATTGTGTGTCTAACAGTGATATTTTTAGGGTCACCGAGAGATCCAGCTCAGAGATTTTATTTGCCTAACTCGCCCGCCCCATCCCCAGAGCGCCTCCGGTCAGCAGTTGAAGGTATTCGCCCTGTACGGCGGCCAGAGCGCTCGTCAGCAGTTGCGCGCATTCGAGAACCCTGGCCGGGCCAATCGCAAAGTGGTGGTGGCCACTAACCTGGCCGAGACATCCGTAACTGTGCCGGGCATTCGCTACGTTGTTGATTGCGGCTTTCAAAAATTGCGCGTCTTCGATCCGCGAACGGGCCTGGAATCGCTCGCCGTCTGTCCCGTGTCCGCTTCAGCCGCTGATCAGCGGGCGGGCCGCGCCGGCCGCACCCAGTCCGGCGTCGTGTACCGCCTCTACCCGGAGTCCGAGGCGGCCCGCCAGCTTGCCAACACGCCAGCCGAATTGGAGCGCTGCGATCCCAGCCCGCTGCTGCTGCAGCTGCTCTCCATGGGCGTGCGCGATCTGCGTCGATTCGCTTTCCTAAGCGCCCCGGCGCCTGGCGCAATGGCGCGCGCCTGCGAATTATTGCACGCGCTTGGCGCGCTAGACAATCAGGCGCGTCTGACGCCGCTAGGCGCTCGGATGTCCGAACTGCCGGTGCCGCCGATGCTGGCTCGGAGCCTGCTGGCTGGGGCTGAACTCGGCTGCGGATTGGAGATGTGCGGCCTGGCCGCCTGCCTTCAGGTTAGTCTGCTCTAACCTGTTCTTTTGCCTGTTGTTTTTGATTGACAGTCCGGCGATAAATATGCTCTAAAGAGTCCGGATTCTTTGAAATTTTGTCTCTACCCGCCCCCAGATCCTTCAGAGAGCGTCTCTACCCGCCCCCGATCCTTCAGAGGGCGTCTCTACCCGCCCCCAGATCCTTCAGAGGGCGTCTCTACCCGCCCCAGATCCTTCAGAGGGCGTCTCTACCCGCCCCAGATTCATCAGAGAGCGTCTCTACCCGCCCCCAGATCCTTCAGAGGGCGTCTCTACCCGCCCCAGATCCTTCAGAGGGCGTCTCTATCCGCCCCAGATCCTTCAGAGGGCGTCTCTACCCGCCCCAGATTCATCAGAGAGCGTCTCTACCCGCCCCTGATCCTTCAGAGAGCGTCTCTACCCGCCCCTAATCCTTCAGAGGGCGTCTCTACCCGCCCCTGATCCTTCAGAGGGTGTCTCTACCCGCCCCTGATCCTTCAGAGAGCCTCTCTACCCGCCCCCAGATCCTTCAGAGAGCGTCTCTACCCGCCCCCCGATCCTTCAGGGGGCGTCTCTACCCGCCCACATTATCCTTCAGAGAGCGTCTCTACCCGCCCCCAGATCCTTCAGAGAGCGTCTCTACCCGCCCCAGATCCTTCAGAGAGCGTCTCTACCCGCCCACATTATCCTTCAGAGAGCGTCTCTACCCGCCCCTGATCCTTCAGGGGGCGTCTCTACCCGCTCCCAGATCCTTCAGAGAGCGTCTCTACCCGCCCCCAGATCCTTCAGAGAGCGTCTCTACCCGCCCCCAGATCCTTCAGAGGGCGTCTCTACCCGCCCCCAGATCCTTCAGAGGGCGTCTCTACCCGCCCCCAGATCCTTCAGAGGGCGTCTCTACCCGCGCCAGATCCTTCAGAGAGCGTCTCTACCCGCCCCAGATCCTTCAGAGGGCGTCTCTACCCGCCCCAGATTCATCAGAGAGCGTCTCTACCCGCCCCAGATCCTTCAGAGGGCGTCTCTACCCGCCCCAGATTCATCAGAGAGCGTCTCTACCCGCCCCCAGATCCTTCAGAGAGCGTCTCTACCCGCCCCCAGATCCTTCAGAGGGCGTCTCTACCCGCCCCAGATCCTTCAGAGGGCGTCTCTACCCGCCCCAGATCCTTCAGAGGGCGTCTCTACCCGCCCCAGATTCATCAGAGAGCGTCTCTACCCGCCCCAGATCCTTCAGAGAGCGTCTCTACCCGCCCCAGATCCTTCAGAGAGCGTCTCTACCCGCACCAGATCCTTCAGAGAGCGTCTCTACCCGCACCAGATCCTTCAGAGAGCGTCTCTACCCGCCCCCAGATCCTTCAGAGGGCGTCTTTACCCGCCTCCGAGCTCTATCCTGCACTTATGGCTACTAGTGTACTAACAGTACAATCTCCCATCTCCCCTTAACCCCATGTGCAGGTGCGCGCCCTATTCCTAGTGCCGCAGCACCGGCGCAACGCATCGAAACGCGCCAAACGCACCTTCGCCTGCCAGGAGGGCGACCATTTGACTATGCTGAACGCGCTGCGGGCCTACGAGAGTCGGTCAGCTGTTCTTCAGCCAGCCCAGCTGTCGCAATGGTGCGCCAAGCATTTCCTTAGCCAGCGCGCCCTAGCCAGGGCCGTCGAACTGCGCCGAAAAATTCAATTGTCGGTCGGTTTGGCCAGCGAGGCGGACGCGTCGAGATGTTCCGATCATCGGCTGATCCTGCGCGCCCTGGCCGCCGGGCATTTCGCCCAGGCTGCTCGCCTGCTGCCTAGCGGCGATCGTTACGAAAGCCTGCGCGGCGCTCATCCATTGCATCTGCATCCGGGATCTGTGCTGTTTGGCGAGCGCTGGCCCCAGTGCGTGGTGTTTACGGATCTGGAGAGTGCCGGTGATCGATTCCTGATGGAAGCTGTCAGCGCTGTCGAGCCCAAACTGCTAGTTGAATTGGCGCCGCATTATTACGCCTATGGCACCGAGGCTGAGCGACTGTCCGCGAGATAATTTGCGATAATTAACTGACTGAAATATGATTTATTTGCATTTAATTTGTTAATCCCTGTAAAATAAATAAAAACGATTATCAATTATGTCTACTTGTTATTCAGTAGCTTGTTGCGCTTTAGTTTTCTTACGAGCTATTTTAACGTTGAAATAATTTTTTATTTAACACAACTAGTACAACGGGAAGTAAAAGAAAGTAATGATAATTTTAGTCACATATTCCTCCTACATGTGGTGAGACACTTCTCCTTGACGTATCAATCCTGTAGAATGCAGAAGTGTAGGCAGCAAGTCGCTGACTGTATGTAGTTGTACTCCCATGATTCTTAAAAAGTCAGATGAAGGGAATAAAACGGAAGGATTTCCAAATTTAACTGCTCTACGCAGATTTTTTGCAGCGGCTACGCTTTGTAGACGTAGTTGATCGCTTAACCTCATAGCCGTTACTCCTCGTACTGGACTTTAGACTCGAGATCATACGGAAATGTTTAGGTTTAATTGCTGATGACCGACCACGCGCTAGTAGTCCACGAAAAAATCCGCTTCCATTGATGAGAGCTCGGCATATTCAGACAAAGACTGTCAGTTATTATGGAATTAATGCTTGATAACTTCTCATTGTTGTTACAAAGCTGTTATTCTCTTCAAAAGTTCATAGTGCGCGCTTGAATCACTTTGGAAGGACTAAAAAAGGTTCATGTCAAGGAGAAAACATGCTCTTTTTCCAATGAAACATTTCTCAATTAATTGCAGCTTTTACTTCTGAGGGCACAAAAATTATGGTATTTCTTAGCCATCTAAGGTCAGAATTATAGAAACTGCAGCGTCTTATTGCCTTAAGTACAAAGATGCTAAATTGTAGCACTCAAGAAGTACAATACCCCTCAGTAAAGCACTCCCAAGTACACTTCTCAGTACAGCAGTACAGGGGGTCCTAAAGTACAGCTATCCAAAAGTCTCCTTTCTTAATTTTTGGCGCGCCTTTGCAAAATCAAAGGCCGTCGCACTGATCAGGCTGCTCCCTATGCACAACACCTTGCAGTCGGGGGGAGAAGTCGCCGTCCATCCGCATTCAATGCTGCAGCGACGACGGCGACAACGAGCTTGGCAACGTTGCCGATGAGCTGACGGTCAGCCGTGACGATCTGGTGCGGCATGGCGGAGCCTACTTTGCCGCCATGCTGGAGCGCAGCCGCATGACCGAGTCGCTAACTGGCATCGTCCGCCTGCCCGACCTGCGGCGCCAGCAGCTGGCCGAGTTCCTGCGTGCCGCTCTGCGGGACGACTACGGGGCGGTAGTTGGCCAGCCGGACAGGCTCTGGCAGCTGCTGCGGCTGGCAATGCGATTTCAGGCTAGTGCCGCAACTGGTGCCAGATTCTTACCTGATAGCCGACAAGATTAGGATAGTTTTTTATTTAATTCCGCTTGCAGGCCGACGGAGTGCTGGACGGCTGCTGCCGCCGGCTTGCCGACTGCGCCTTTAAATGTCGCAGCGGCGGCGGCGGCGAAGATGATCATGAGGATGCGGCCGTGCCCGGTTTGCCGCTCGCCTGCGCCATGGCCCGCCTGGCCGCCTATCGTGTAGCCGGCGCTAGCGCCGCTCTGGACCGCCTGCTGGGCCGCCTGTCCGAAGTCAATACGGCAGAGCTGGCCGCCAGTCAGGCGTGGTCTCGATGTCGGCGTCGACGCCTGCACGCCGACGTGCTCAGACGGTGCGGCGGCGCTGCTGTCGATTGGCCGACGGACTGGCTGGCCGCCGCTTCGGCCTGGTCGGAGCGGCACGGGGCCCCGGCCTCGGCTTTCCTAGCCAACTGCCTCCGACCGGGCGAGCTGCTAAGCGGCGAATTCGACAATTTGGCATTCAGTAGGCAACTTTTGGTCAACAGGAAGACGCCGCTGGCGCTGCTGGCTGGCCACGCCCGGACTCCGCGCAACGTCGCGTCCAGCTACGGCCTGGTTGAAATCGGCCGCCTGTTGCGGCTCCGCTCCCCGGATTGGGCCTGCTCAACACCCTGCAAAGTTGGACAGTCGCGCGACCTGCAGGAGCTGCACGGATACTGCCTGCTGTCTCTGGCCAATCGTTGGCTAATTGTTGGCGGCGAGAATGCCTACGGCCGGGGTATGTGGGTCCGCGAGGTGCGCGAATTCCAGCCGCCGTTTCATCCGTCACCGACTCAGTCGACCTCGGCAGCTGCGACATCACCGGAGCTTGGCCGACTGTTGACGGAGCTGCCCTATCCTGTCCGGGATCACTGCGTCTGCACGGACGGGCGGCGCCTGTTTATTGCCGGCGGCGCGACCATGTACAGGAAACTGTCTAACCGGGTCTGCTATTTGGATTTGGACGAAGCCTACACAGGTTAGTTGTACGTTGATTAGGGATGCATTGTTTAGGGTGTGTAGTTGCGTGCATATTTGAGATGAGAAAAGTGATTGTTGTGGGGTGAGAGAATTAGAGGGGTGAATGTTTTTGGGGTAAGGAGGAAAGTAGTGAGGTGGAGTGTTTAGGGGTAAGGAAATTAGTGGGGCGGCTGTTTGGGGTAAGGAGAAAACTAGTGAGGTGGGTGTTTTGGGGTAAGAAAATTAGTGGGGCGGTTGTTTGGGGTAGGAGAAAAGTAGTGAAGTGCGTGTTTAGGGGTAAGGAAATTAGTGGGGTAGCTGTTTGGGTTCGGAACGAAAGTAGTGGGGTGGCTGTTTTTTGGGTTAAGAAATGTATGGGTGGGTTTTTAGAGATAATAATTGTAGTGGGTTCGGTTTTTTGAGGGTAAGAAAAAATTTGAGGTGGGGGTTTTTAGATGACAAAAGTAGTAGGGTTGAAATTGCAATGATAAAGTTAATTTCGCTTCACCAATAGCGCAACCAGGCGCATGGAGTTTTCTGCCGCCTCTGCCTATTCGGATGTACGGCCTGCGTTCCGCGGCTACCGACGATCTTCTGATTGTGTACCACAGCCGCACCCCGCATATAGTGTTCTGCTGGGATCTGCGCGGCCCGTCAGACCAGATGTGGACCCAGCTGTCCGCCATCGATCTGCTTTCGTTTCTGTATTTTAATCGAAAGTCGACTGGTGAGAAAGCGCTGCTAATTGACTTTCTGCAGGTGAAAAGTTATTCGTTTGTGTCCTGCGGCCGGCACATGTTGTTCTCCTTTGCCAACGCGGTGCGCGGGCCCTCCTGCTATCCGCGCGCTATGGTGATGCATTTTGGCGACTTTCGCACCCTGCTGCGCTGCTTTCTGGAGCATCGGGCTAAGCCGGAGCCTGGCGGTGATCCTCTGGCGCCATTCGCCAGGTATATTCCTCACATTCTGTTTTCATTTTTGATAGTTCGCGATGCTAGTTTTGAAAGGCCCTCTGTACCACTCAGGTTCTACGGCAGCCGGGAATTTCGAGTCGACTTTCTGCTCGTACGCGAAGCTGAAGAGCTGGCAAGCTTAAGAGAGGCTTCACCGCCAGAGGCCGTTGCGATGGCCACGGACAATCGGGACACTGTTTGGTTGCTGGAGTCGCTTCAGCCAGACTGGATTCGCGTTAGCGAGTGTCACCTGTCCAGGAAGCGAGACCAAGTTATTTTAATGGAACCGGTGGACGTGGCCCTGAATCCCGGCACTGAGGATCAGCACGGCTTGATCGCCGCTATGAACGACAGCCGAGTGGTCCTGCTGCCACTAGCGACGACCGATTCGTGCGGCGCCAGCAACGATTTGGAAGGCTGCAGCGCAGTCCGGGAGGAGGCTAACGCGGATGACGCCTATTGCGACTGTCCAGAACAAATTGGCTTGGAGCTTGACTGCTTCTAGAGATATTGAAGTTCTGTTACTGCCGAAAATTTCACTGTCTTTCTTTGTGTATTTCTGCTGCATCAGATTTATAATTATATATTTTAATTATAACCTTTATCTAATTGTTGCTGGGTGATTGTCAATGGCGAATTTGAGTGACTGTCTTAAGGTCAAAAAGTAACGGCACTGTGAGTGTCTTCTGGGACAAAAGTATCGGGGTGGGTGTCTACAGCGACAGAAATGTATTGGGGTGGGTGTCTACAGGGACAGAAAATTATTGGGGCGGGTGTCTACAGGGACAGAAAAGTATCGGGGCGGGTGTCTACAGGGACAGAAATGTATTGGGATGGGTGTCTACAGGGACAGAAATGTATTGGGGTGGGTGTCTACAGGGACAGAAATGTATTGGGATGGGTGTCTACAGGGACAGAAATGTATTGGGATGGGTGTCTACAGGGACAGAAATGTATTGGGATGGGTGTCTACAGGGACAGAAATGTATTGGGATGGGTGTCTACAGGGACAGAAATGTATTGGTCGTGTATGTTGAAAGAGCTTTTTACGCGACCAGTGCGATTATCGAAGCAGAGTATAGGTTAGAGTGAGCTTCCGGGTGTCTCAGGGGCTACAAAATGGTCAGCCATACCATTTTGTAAACTGATCGGTACGATGTAGTCTCCGTATTAATTTTATTGTGCAACCATATAAAACCAATTAATTTTTTATCTACTTCCAATTTAATAGCTTTCACTGTGAGAGAAATTTTTATTGGGTGTGAAAGTATATTCGTATTGGAGTCTCTTAGTTTCAACATAATTAAAAGTTGATTTCTTTAATTGCAAAATCCCTATTCATAATATACGTGTAAATTTTATTCAAGTTTGCACTGGTTATGTCATAATGGAATGCAAGTAGAAGCAAGCATTTGCATTTTCTAATTTAAATGGCTTTTTTGTGTATTATAAGTGTAATTAACGTTCTTAAGCCGTTTTACTTTGCTTACAGTGCTCCATTGAGAACTGAGTGAGCCTTTAAGCTCTATTGAAAAATGGATGAGCCTTTAAGCTCTATTGAAAAATGGATGAGCCTTTAAGCTCTATTGAAAAATGGATGAGCCTTTAAGCTCTATTGAGAAATGGATGAGCCTTTAAGCTCTATTGAAAAATGGATGAGCCTTTAAGCTCTATTGAGAAATGGATGAGCCTTTAAGCTCTATTGAGAAATGGATGAGCCTTTAAGCTCTATTGAGAACTAGGTGAGCCTTTAAGCTCCATTGAAAAATGGATGAGCCTTTAAGCTCTATTGAAAACTGGGTGAGCCTTTAAGCTCTATTGAAAACTGGGTGAGCCTTTAAGCTCTTGAAAAATGGATGAGCCTTTAAGCTCCATTGAGAAATGGATGAGCCTTTAAGCTCTATTGAGAACTGGGTGAGCCTTTAAGCTCTATTGAGGGCTGGGTGAGCCTTTAAGCTCTATTGAGAAATGGATGAGCCTTTAAGCTCTATTGAGAACTAGGTGAGCCTTTAAGCTCCATTGAAAAATGGATGAGCCTTTAAGCTCTTTTGAGGACTGGGTGAGCCTTTAAGCTCCTATGAAATCTGTAGTCAGATAGTGTAACCTATTTATCCTACTTAAAGTAGAGCATGGCCAACGAAAGCTTTGAATGTCACTTCCTATACTTGTTTACTAAACACCCACCCTTTTTTACCGCTATAAATTTTGGTTCATTTTTCATCAAAGCTTGTTGCTTCACTGATACAAAAGCAAAAAGAGTCTTTTTAAGCCAAGGTGTTTCGGTTAAATTTATGCTCAAATTATATGCGCGGATCAAGTCGAGGTTGGCTACATTTCTGCTAGGCAACCCGTGCAGTGATACGCTGTTCCGAGCTAAGATTTTAATTTTTATTAGACTGCATTTTAACGTCTTGGTTAATTGCGTTAAACTAAGGTTCGCTTAACCAATAGGGTGTTAGGAATTGTGACTAAACTGACTGGGCTGGTGATTTACAGTTGAAGCATGAATTTCGTAGTAGCAAGCTAAAATGCAAGGCTACAGAATGGTAATCGCTGAAAAGTCTCGTCGAATAGAAATTCGAGACGGAGGCTGCAGCTAAGGTCTCTGTCATCAAGTCAAGTGCGGAGCAAATTGCGCAGCCGCGGTCCCCTGTTGAGAGAAACTGTCGATTCGATTGGGGCTTTATAGTTTTCGTCTTAGCGGCGCGTGATATTTTAATGCTAGAATAAAATTGTGCAACATTTCTTCGGGCCAGACCAGCAGGCTGCCAGTGCAAGTAATTGAGCAGATTGTATAGTTATGAAGCACCTGCAAGCTGCGGGCAGCCAGCGTCCGAATGGAAGCCCCTGGGCTAAGCCCCCTGCTGGCGAGTCCGGGCACAAGCAGCCGAGAAGGCGGTCGCTCAATCGGCCAGAGAATGCCAGCCGTTTGGCCAGCTACTATGCCATGTTCCTGACCCTCTGCGGCCTGGTGCTCACCATCTGCGTGCTTGAGCACAGCAACAATACCCGGTTTAGCGAGGCAGCTCAATGGACCCAGCTAATCTTCTTTCTGTGCGTTCTCACTGGTACGTACGCGGGGGAGCTTGTTAGTTAATGCTGACAGGTGCGATGGGAAAAGGTTTTTCGTGCTCACGTGTTACAATGGTGAGAGATTGTCAGCTTGTGCTCATGTGTTACAATGGTGAGAGATTGTCAGCTTGTGCTCATGTGTTACAATGGTGAGAGATTGTCAGCTTGTGCTCATGTGTTACAATAGTGAGAGATTGTCAGCTTGTGCTCATGTGTTACAATGGTGAGAGATTGTCAGCTTGTGCTCACGTGTTAAAATAGTGAGAGATTGTCAGCTTGTGCTTACTTGTTACAATAGTGAGAGATTGTCTCTTACTTGTTACAATAGTAAGAGATTGTCAGCTTGTGCTTACTTGTTACAATGGTGAGAGATTGTCAGCTTGTGCTCACGTGTTACAATGGTGAGAGATTGTCACCTTGTGCTTACTTGTTACAATGGTGAGAGATTGTCAGCTTGTGCTTACTTGTTACAATAGTGAGAGATTGTCACCTTGTGCTTACTTGTTACAATGGTGAGAGATTGTCAGCTTGTGCTTACTTGTTACAATAGTGAGAGATTGTCAGCTTGTGCTCTGTGGTACAATTTTAAGAGATTTTCGTATGCTTGAGCATAGTGGGAACATATGCTAGATAGTGCTCAATGGTGAGCTCGATGCTTTCAGAGTGATACTTAGCAGCATCACAGCAAGTCATTGATTAGAACGATCACTGACTTGACCTCAAAACACACGAACGCATCCCAGGCGCTCTCGGCTTCCTGTTCTGGCTGATGGGTTACGTGATGCGCCTGCCGCCCCAGTCGGTGCCGCAGCATCAGATCCGGGAATTCCGCGGCCGGGCCAACTCCGTCTCCGTGTACCCCAGGGGTTCAACACGCGCTAGTGCAACCGCAGTCCCCGCCGCCGCCCCCGCCCCCGCCACCGTTGCTGTCGTCTCAACTGCACAACCGGCCTACATTGGCCGTCGCAACTCGGAAGACGCGCACGTGTACGACAACTTCCGCGATCCAAAAAACACGGTTGCCGAGGCCAGTCCCGAGGAGGAGGAGCGCGGAGATCGAGACAGCGACGAAGAGGTCGAGGCTGCGGATGCAGCGGATCAGGGAGTCGATGGCGGCCAAGCGGCAGCAAATGGCTGCACCGATGTTGGGGTAGGAAACGCCGCGTACGTTGTTGAAGAGGAGGCCGCTCCAGCGAACTGCTCCGCCGCCGCCGAGTCCGTTGAGTCCCCTGAACCCGCATCAAAACCAGCTTCAACCAAGGAAGCCACTTCCAAGCCGGTCCCTTCAGCGTCAATCAAGCGGCTCACATTGCAGCTGCCGAAGCCTTCGTTGGGGCCTAGGCTGACCCCAGCCACACTGGAGCAGAATCAGCGCAAGAACCGGCTGAACACCATCACTATTAACAGCGCCATCCACCTGAACATCACTGAGATTCCGCCCTACACTTTGCTGACTAAAAGCGAGGCGCACTCGCCCGCCTTCTTCCTGCGCATCGCCGCCATCGTGTTCGGCAGCGCAGGCGTGGTGAACATGCTGGTGAAGGCTGTGGACGCCCTCCTTGGCCTAACTAGTTCCAACAGCCAGGCACTGGAGGTGTTCAAAATCCTTCGCTGCCTCATTAACATAGCGTTCAACGGCGTGCAAACATTCTTCCTATTCAAGTACAGCAAGATTTCAATCGCTTACAGACAGAAGGCCTGCCTATTCGGCCTGTCGCACGTGCTCGCCACGAATCTGTGCTTGTGGATTGGCGACTTGGGCGAGGAGAAGCTGCACAAATATCACAAGCTGCACTCGGGCGCCAAGAGCGGCGGCAACGCGACGGCTGGCCAGCCTCACAGCGGCAGCCTGTCCGGCATTATGGCTCCCTACCTCTACCCGTTTAACATTGAGTACAGCCTGATGGCGGCTTTCTTCTGTCACGCCCTGTTCCGCAATGTTGGCGCCTTCATCAGCCTGCTGCACGGCCGGGTCCTCCACGTTGAGCGCAAGAGTTTTTCAATGCGCAATCGGACAAAGACCCGTTTCAGCGTCAGCTGTCACAAGTCCACGAAAGGTCTGCTGCTCGGCATGGGCCTCGTGCTGGCCGTGATCTGCGTCTCCGCCTACGTGCTCAATTTGGACAGTTTGAAGGGCTCCAGATCGGAGGAGTCCGGCAGGGAGAAACGCCTCATCATTTCTAGCGTGATGCTGACTCTGCAGTTGGTCCTGCTGGCCATGGTGATTCCCGTCATACTGGCGCTGCGTCGCCTACCGCGGCTTCAGCACCCGAGCGGACACGCCGACTGCGGAGGCGGCGCCGCGGCTGACAAGCTGATGCTGCAGCTGGGCCTCGCAGCCGTCATCGTCTCCCAGATGTACGTCCTGCTCGAGGTGGCGGCCAGCTCTGGCGGCCAGCAGTCAATTCTAGACCAGGCCGGCGTGGCAGTTCGCGTGTGCGAAGCCTTGGCCATCATGGTGCAGAGCGCGCTGCAGGTGCTGGCGCTAGATCTGGGCTTGGAGCGCAATTTCGAATTGGCGCCATCGGTCAACCAGGGCCTGGTGACGGCGCTGATACCGGCTAACCTGGCCGTGTGGGTTTTTTACACCCTGACTGGCCCGGTGAGCAGTCTGGACCAGTCCGAGACCAGCCGGGTGATCTCGGCGCTCTGCCTGCCAGTGGTCATCTTCTTTCGCTTTCATTCCGTTGGCTGCTTCGCCGAGCTGTGGAAATTGTTGCAGCAGGCTAGCGAGCCAGATCTTGTCGCTTCCCGCATTAACAGGGCCGTGATCTCGTCCGGGACTGGCAGATAAGGCTTAAGTCTTACGATGCACTTAGCTTATAGGAACTGAGGTGGGTGACGGGACAGGAAGGAAAGGAGGTGGGTGTAGAGACGGGAAGAAAATGGGGTGGGTGTCAAGACGGGAAGGAAATGAGGTGGGTGTAGAGACGGGAAGGAAATGAGGTAGGTGTAGAGACGGGAAGGAAATGAGGTAGGTGTAGAGACGGGAAGGAAATGAGGTAGGTGTAGAGACGGGAAGGAAATGAGGTGGGTGTAGAGACGGGAGGGAAATGAGGTGGGTATAGAGACGGGAAGGAAATGAGGTGGGTGTAGAGACGGGAAGGAAATGAGGTGGGTGTAGAGACGGGAGGGAAATGAGGTGGGTGTGGAGACGGGAAGGAAATGAGGTGGGTGTAGAGACGGGAAGGGAATGAGGTGGGTGTCGAGACGGGAAGGAAATGAGGTGGGTGTAGAGACGGGAAGGGAATGAGGTGGGTGTCGAGACGGGATGGAAATAAGGTGGGTATAGAGACGGGAAGAAAGCATTCTGGCTTCGAGATATGTAGTAAACGAGGTAGACTTCGACTCGCCTTTGACAAAGGATTGGAATTAATTTTTTTTGGAATTGAAAGTACGAGCTATTTTCAGAAGGGCAAGTTGCAGTTAAAAAATTAAATTATGTTTTAAGCCTAAACAATTTGAAATTTATCTGTAGCTAGCTTGGTCTCAAAATAATGTAAATCCAATCGAAGTCTGCACCAAGCGACTCACATTTTATGCCTGAATTAGCTTTGTCCCTCTAAAATCTGATGCTATTAGTATTTCGAATAAAATCTAATATTAGAAACACTTTTGCACTGTGTTTACCCTAGCAAAAATCTATTTTATTTTTCAATTTTATAACAAACAGATTAGTAAGTTTTCCTGCAACAAGATGTTTTATTTTCACCGCTTGGATCAATGTATAAAATATTAAAATTGTTGCAAATGCTTTTCTTTTAGGTGCTCTTCGCACTTCATATTACCTGCTTCCATTTTAAGTTGGTTAAAAAAAGTACGTCCAACAGCTTTTTACAGGAGTAGCCCACTTAGTTAAATTATTTTTGTTAATCTAGAGTTCAATTTTTGTTACTATAGTAACGAAATGATTTGTGCTTTATCACTCGGGCATCTCTTAATTAAATTTTATTGGATCGAAACACCAATAGAAATTTTAATGCACTTTGCACGTTCGTACGTAAAGAATATGCTTTTTTCGTGTGCTTTTTATGCTACTACTATCAGTAGACTGGCTGGACTATTCAAAGTTGATCAAGCAGGAGCGGTATTTTTTCATGTATTAATTTATTGTCATTTATTGAATTTCGATAAAATAATAGATTTTAGAAGTCCATGTGCAGTAAATATCCGTTTTAATAAAAAAGAACATTTTGTTTGAATTAAAAAGAGAGTACAGCAACAAAACTGGGCATAATTATAGTAATCTGTCCATATGCAAAACGCAGATTCTGAATTAATTTAAACAGGAGGCTTCAGCTTGCTGCCGTTGCATTAAAAATATATCGCTAAACCTACGGCCTAGTGTTTTGTAGCAATTTAGCAAATCGCTCAACCTGATTTAAAATTTGAACTTAAATTGGTCAAACTTCAAGGAAATACTTTCAGTGGCTGGATCATTTACATTATTTAAGACTCAATCGAAAATTTTCTGCATAAAAAGTCAACAAAGGCACTTTAACTAACTGCCATGTACATGCAGTGTACACACTGTGTACACTCGTCAAATTAGAAAAATTAGCTGATAAGCAAAGACGCACTGTACACAGCGAATGTACACTCGGACAAAGCACTTACAGCTCATCAACTCCTTAACTGTTAGCCAATCAGCATTTTAGAAAGTTGTCCCGAAGGTGGGGGGAGTCAATGGTGCTGCTGATCCGACGTGTTCACGTAGTGCAAGGCGTCAGAAACTCGTCCGAACTCGGGCAACGGTTCCGTGACCATAGACGCTGTTGGTTCCATCTCAATCTGCTGATGATGATGCTGATGATGCTGCTGCCAAGAGGCTGCGGCTGCTTGTTGTCTGGTGAATGAAGCGTACAGATCCGTTGACACCGGCGGAATATCCGGGAAGTCGGCCGCCCCGACGCCGCTGTTCTCGCATTCGGTAACTGCAGAGGCGGCGGCGGCGGCTGCGGCAGCGGCGGCGGCAGCTGAAGCGTTGCTGAATCCGCCAGAGCCGTCGTAATAGGCCCCGTAGTTGTAGAAGTCGATGGCGGAGGCTTCCCCGACCGGGTAGGGACTCGGGTAGTAATAGGGGATCGGGTCCTGCGCCTGCGGCCACTGGCTCTGCTGCGGCTGTAGGTATTGCTGCTCCTGCTGCGGCTGCGGCTGCGACATCTGGTACTGCTGTTGGCTGCTGTAGAAATGCAGAAACTGCTGCTGCTCTTGTTGGAGCGGCTGCGGCTGTTGGAACGGCGTTAGCTGGTGCTGGCTCTGCTGATGCTGCAGTCTCAGACGCTGGCTCATGGCGCTGTAGTAGCTGCTGTCGTCGTGGTTGGCGATGCCGCTGTCGCTTGCCTCTAGGACGGCTACTTCGGCGTGCCGCCAGCCGGTGTCTTCCTTCTTTAACACCGCGGCCACTGCCGCCGCCGCTGCTGCCGCTGCAGCCGCCGACGCTGCCGCCGTTGCAGCCGATGACGAGGCTGAGGAGCTGGAGCCGCCGCCACCGCCGCTGCTGCTCCCGCCGCTGCCACTGGCGCCAGCCCGACAGCCAGTCCCTCTGCCTGCTCCGCGCTGCTGCAACCGTGAAGTTGTCCTTCCAACGGCGTTCCTTGATGCTGGTGTTGAGGTTGTGGCTCTCGCCGCCAGATCGGCAGCTCCCTGCTGTACTTTTGACGTGTGCACCGACTGAAACGGTGCCGAAGGCAGCGAAGTAGCGTTCAGCGGCTGGTGTCGCAGCTTCGGCAGCTCCTGGCGGGCTTCGTCTAGAGAGATCTCCTTCTGGTCCAATCGGTTGAGGAGAATTTTCAGCTGCGGGATTGGCCACCATGATTTGGTAGGCAGTTGTCGTCGATAGGTTGAGTGCGGATGTGGAAAGATATAACCATATAAGCACGTGTCACCAATGATAGAGATAGCGGGTTGCACCTATGATTAGCGAGAGTGGGTTTCACCAATGATTAGAGAGAGTGGGTTTCACTAATCATTAGAGGCAGCGGGTTTCACCAATCATTAGAGGGAGCGGGTTTCACCAATCATTAGAGGGAGCGGGTTTCACCAATCATTAGCGAGAGCGGGTTTCACCAATCATTAGCGAGAGTGGGTTTCACCAATGATTAAAGAGAGCGGGTTTCACCAATGATTAGAGAGAGCGGGTTTCACCAATCATTAGAGGGAGCGGGTTTCACCAATGATTAGAGAGAGCGGGTTTCACCAATGATTAGAGAGAGCGGGTTTCACCAATTATTAGCGAGAGTGGGTTTCACCAATGATTAAAGAGAGCGGGTTTCACCAATGATTAGAGAGAGCGGGTTTCACCAATGATTAGAGAGAGAGCGGGTTTCACCAATGATTAGAGAGAGCGGGTTTCACCAATGATTAGAGAGAGCGGGTTTCACCAATGATTAGAGAGAGAGAGCGGGTTTCACCAATGATTAGAGAGAGCGGGTTTCACCAATGATTAGAGAGAGAGAGCGGGTTTCACCAATGATTAGAGAGAGCGGGTTTCACCAATGATTAGAGAGAGAGCGGGTTTCACCAATGATTAGAGAGAGAGAGCGGGTTTCACCAATGATTAGAGAGAGCGGGTTTCACCAATGATTAGAGAGAGAGAGCGGGTTTCACCAATGATTAGAGAGAGTGGGTTTCACCAATGATTAGAGAGAGCGGGTTTCACCAATGATTAGCGAGAGCGGGTTTCACCAATGATTAGAGAGAGCGGGTTTCACCAATGATTAGAGAGAGAGAGCGGGTTTCACCAATGATTAGAGAGAGTGGGTTTCACCAATGATTAGCGAGAGCGGGTTTCACCAATGATTAGCGAGAGCGGGTTTCACCAATGATTAGCGAGAGCGGGTTTCACCAATGATTAGAGAGAGAGCGGGTTTCACCAATCATTTGAGAGCGCACGTAAACAATTAGAGAAAGTGAGTTATTTTGAGCATATACGAGCGCATATATTGGCATCAAGTATAGTAGCTCTTTTACTAGCCAGCATATTTAGTCTAGTAATTAAGCCCAGTATTAACCGGCGAAATATTAAACTAATCTACTTTCCGGCCAACCACTTGAATCTCATTCGCAGGCCCAGGACAAGCCGTTGGCTTTGCGGTATCACCGAAGCTCATCCTAAATGCGCAGTTCGCCAGATGAGCGGCAACCTGTTAATCGGGGCGCAGTTTATCTAATCCCATTGGTGAGTCACTAATTTTCGCTTCGAGTCTCCCGGGGCAACAGCCGCAGCTTCGGCCGGCTATCTTGCCAGCTGCGCTATTTTGCCGAGAGGTGTTAGCGGCCTCTTTCCCGGAGTTTTTGCAGAGATTGCTGGGTGCTGTAAACCAAATTAGCGCATACTAACTTCTGCCTCTTTAAGGATTGTGTGACAAATTGTGCGAGGCCAAAATCTGGTTTAGGCTCGGTGCCATTGAATTTTGTTGCTATATGGTTCTAGCGGGCTTGCACTAAAACAAATGCTCGTTTAAGACGTCGTCAGAATGTGTGAAAATGTATGGATTGTGTTCTACATGGGATAATCATCTGAAAGAAACAGACGACCACCTAAAACCCTGTCCAGCTCAGGATAAAATCCAAAGACCTTGTCTTTGTAAGCCAAGGTCCAGCATCACACAACAATCTGAAAGCCAGTCCAGCTGCACACAACAATCTGAAAGCCAGTCCAGCTGCACACAACAATCTGAAAGCCAGTCCAGCTGCACACAACAATCTGCAAGCCAGTATAGCTGCACACAACAATCTGCAAGCCAGTCCAGCTGCACACAACAATCTGCAAGCCAGTATAGCTGCACACAACAATCTGAAAGCCAGTCCAGCTGCACACAACAATCTGAAAGCCAGTCCAGCTGCACACAACAATCTGAAAGCCAGTCCAGCTGCACACAACAATCTGAAAGCCAGTCCAGCTGCACACAACAATCTGCAAGCCAGTCCAGCTGCACACAACAATCTGAAAGCCAAGTCCAGCTGCACACAACAATCTGAAAGCCAGTATAGCTGCACACAACAATCTGAAAGCCAGTCCAGCTGCACACAACAATCTGCAAGCCAGTATAGCTGCACACAACAATCTGCAAGCCAGTCCAGCTGCACACAACAATCTGAAAGCCAGTCCAGCTGCACACAACAATCTGCAAGCCAGTCCAGCTGCACACAACAATCTGAAAGCCAGTCCAACTGCACACAACAATCTGCAAGCCAGTCCAGCTGCACACAACAATCTGCAAGCCAGTCCAGCTGCACACAACAATCTGAAAGCCAGTCCAGTAAAACACAACAATCTGAAAGCCAGTCCAGCAGCACACAACAATCTGCAAGCCAGTCCAGCAGTACACAACAATCTAAAAGCCAGTAGAGCTGCATACAAAAATCTGAAAGCCAGTCCAGTAGCACACAACAATCTGCAAGCCAGTCCAGCTACACAAAATAATCTAAATCCCAGTCCTGCCCTGCAAAGTCTAAAGGTAGCAGTAGCAGGGCATCAGTAAAAAACCTTGTTCAGCTGCAGACACTGTCAGCAACCTACCCTGTCAAGCTGCATGTAGAGCACCTCGATCGCCCGCTCCTCTCTTCGAGCCGTTCTCTCCAAAGTCTGGTAGCGCAGCTTTTTTCGCTTCCGGCACTCCCTAGCCGACTGTTTGCTTTTCTCCTGCACCTCCGACTGGTCGCTGCTGGTTGCGCTGTTCCGACTTCTGGCTCGTTCCGGCGACGAGGGATGCCGGTCCGCCGAGGACGCCATCTTCCGGATTGTGGAAAGATTGTAACCGCCACTAAGCAGGCCAGCTGCACTATCGAAAGAGTTCTCAGTTGGCGGCGGTTCAGCTAACGCTGCTTTCCTTAGCTTCGTTCACCGCGCGCGCCAGGTTGGGCTTTGGAACCTGCGCGCGAACTGCGCGGTGTAGCGAATAATGCGAACTAAAAAGGTCTCCAGTGCACAGGTTTAAAATGAGAGGAGAGAGAGGTAGAGAGAGAGAGGAGAGAGCGCGACTGAATTCGGTGGAGTTTCAGGCCCAAAAACTGAGGCGATGCCGCCGAATTCGATTGAGGCTCCAATAATAGGAAGAGAGAGGAGAAGCGGCCGCGTGCGGCTCTCTGCACCGGCATCCGAGCGCTCCCTTTATTTCATTTTTACTTCGCAGTTTCAACACTCAGCATTCTGGGGAGGAGGCGCAAGTGCGCAGTGACTCGGTTTGGGGGGCAACCTCCCACACTTGATTCTCTTATATTCATTCCCTATTGCCAATTTTGCTCGCGGGCTGTCTCTTCCGAAAACGAATTTTTTGTGCAGTTCGACCTCGCAGCCGTCTAGGAAATTAATTCGGAATTTCTTTGCGCATCTTCCGCGACCTAAACATTCGCAACCAGGTCCTTTGAAGTGAATTAAAAAAAGCCGAAATTCTTTCACTGTCTTCCACTCGGTGTTTTGCTGACACATTGAATTTTGATGCCGTATTGTCTTCTAAGCGACTATCTGTGCCACATATCTTATTCAGCTTAGGATATGGCTCAGCTTATTGTTTATATCAAGGAAATAGTTTTATAGGAGTTCAGTGGAATGTCATTTTTGTGTTAAACTTTGCATGCTTTCGGGGAATCGGAAGTTGCATGCTTCTCGGATAATCGGAAGTTGCATGCTTCTCGAGGAGTCGGAAGTTAAATGCTTCTCGGGGAAGTGAATACTGCATGCTTCTCAGGGAATTGGAAGTTACATGCTTCTCGGGGAATCGGAAGTTGCATGCTTCTAGGGGAATCGGAAGTTGCATGCTTCTCGGGGAATCGGAAGTTGCATGCTTCTCGGGGAATTGAAAGTTGCATGCTTCTCAGGGAATTGGAAGTTGCATGCTTCTCGGGGAATCGGAAGTTACATGCTGCTCGGGGAATCGGAGGTTACATGCTTCTCGGGGAATCGGAAGTTGCATGCTTCTAGGGGAATTGGAAGTTGCATGCTTCTCGGGGAATCAGAAGTTGCATGCTTCTCGGGGAATTGAAAGTTGCATGCTTCTCGGGGAATCGGAAGTTAAATGCTTCTCGGGGAGTCGGAAGTTGCATGCTTCTCGGGGAATCGGAAGTTAAATGCTTCTCGGGGAGTCGGAAGTTGCATGCTTCTCGGGGAATCGGAAGTTAAATGCTTCTCGGGGAGTCGGAAGTTGCATGCTTCTCGGGGAATCGGAAGTTAAATGCTTCTCGGGGAGTCGGAAGTTGCATGCTTCTCGGGGAATCGGAAGTTAAATGCTTCTCGGGGAGTCGGAAGTTGCCTGCTTCTCGGATAATCGGAAGTTGCATGCTTCTCGAGGAGTCGGAAGTTGCATGCTTCTCGGGGAAGTGAATACTGCATGCTTCTCAGGGAATTGGAAGTTGCATGCTTCTCGGGGAATCGGAAGTTGCATGCTTCTAGGGGAATCGGAAGTTGCATGCTTCTCGGGGAATCGGAAGTTGCATGCTTCTCAGGGAATTAATACTCGTAACTAAAACCCCCTTGAGAGCATGGCCTTTCCAACAATAATCTTTCGTGCACTCGTTTTCTGTTGGTTTGCTTGAACTGAAAAAAACCGTTGGGGGCATCATTTGAAAATGTCCTCAATTGGCGACACGGCCTACCTCTAATAGACTATATAAAAATTCGCCCAGTTTCTTTACCCTTGCTATAGCAGAAAACTTTCTCCTAGCGCTTCAAATACTTCTTCTCTTCCTCACTTGCGCATCGTGCAGTTTAAAAGCGGTATTTTTGTGCACCAAAATGTTGCAACTTGCAGCCAGCAACCTCCCCCGAGATTTCTTATTCTTCGATTTCACCAAGCTAAGGTGCAGAGGGACTGATTTGGTTCTCTGTGCAGCACATTGACGCTTGGGATTCTGATGTGTTGTCCTGGGCTCCACTGTCATAAATTAGCTCGTGTTTATAGTAATGTTTTAAGGGTCTTGTACTATTAATAAGCTCACGCGTCAGGTGCAAATGGGTCATTCATGATCAATGAGCTCACGCGTCAGGTGCAAATGAGTCATTCATGATCAATGAGCTCACGCGTCAGGTGCAAATGAGTCATTTATGACCAATAAGCTCACGCGTCAGGTGCAAATGGGTCATGAATTATCACTAAGTCGCATTTAATACAAATATTTATTTTGATGTTGAGTCTCTAAAGAAAAAATTATTATTAAAGCCTTGGACTTACGAGCGTAAATGTTAGACTTGAATAAATTAAAAGTGTAAGTAATTCCTTGCGCAAGAATTCCAACACGCAAAATCTGTATTTCATAAGGAAAAAAATGAAGTAAAAAGCATAATAGAATAGACGATGAAGGTATCTCTTCTTTCTGATGACATCATTGGATCACTTCATATTGATTAAGACTTTTTAAATCTGAATAATAGACTATCATCAGAAACTGTAAAGCAATAGTATAAGAAAATGATTGCTACTGCAAAAGGCGGCCATGATTATATAGCACGATATTCCTACAAGAGAAAAGGCCTATCTCAGAGTGGAAGTGCAGTCGTATCGTGCGCAAAAATAGATTAACGAATAAAAAAAACAATTAGTGCCAAGCTAATGCGTAAAACCATTTGTAATAATATTGACCAGCATGATTCACGAAGCATAACAACAGTTTAAACAAAACGCAATTAATTCTTCAACAAAAAATAGTTTTTTACCACAAATTTCGTATGATAGACGTTTCACGGATGCAAAAAAGTAGTCTATCAAGAAAAAGTCGCCCTTAGATAAGTTACTGAATTGGTTATGTTCAGCAGCAGAAGGATCGCTCGAAAAGTAAAGTCTTGCATCACCTCCAACATATTTTTAATTTGATTATGGGTATTACCTAAGGATGGCTGGAACTAGACAACTGATAATGAACACTTAAATTTGAGTTACAAGGGTGAGTTTCAGGGGTGGTGCTTTTTAACTAAGGTTTTTAGATTAAATTTAATTATCAGACGGTCACTAGAATGTAGTTTCAAGGGCAAGATAATTTCAAGGGGCCTGACACCTGGAGGCCGCGCACTTAATTGCGGCTTGGGAGTGAGGTGGGCGGCTTAAATTTTACAATCAAAAGAACCAGGAATGCTTCTCGAGAAGTTTCAAGGGTGTGATAATTTCAGGGAGGCGCCTCAGGAGTGAGGTGGGTGGCTTAAATTTTACAATCAAAAGAACCAGGAATGCTTCTCGAGAAGTTTCAAGGGTGTGATAATTTCAGGGAGGCGCCTCAGGAGTGAGGTGGGTGGCTTAAATTTTACAATCAAAAGTGCCTGGAATGCTTCTCGAGAAGTTTCAAGGGTGTGATAATTTCAGGGAGGCGCCTCAGGAGTGAGGTGGGTGGCTTAAATTTTACAATCAAAAGAACCAGGAATGCTTCTCGAGAAGTTTCAAGGGTGTGATAATTTCAGGGAGGCGCCTCAGGAGTGAGGTGGGTGGCTTAAATTTTACAATCAAAAGTGCTTGGAATGCTTCTCGAGAAGTTTCAAGGGTGTGATAATTTCAGGGAGGCGCCTAAAGAGTGAGGTGGGTGTCCTAGATTTTACAATCAACGGTCGCTGGAATGCTTCCCGAGAAGTTTTAAAGGTGTGAAAATTTTAGAGGACAGCCTCGGTAGTGAGGTGGGTGGCTTAAATTTTACAATCAACGGTCGCTGGAATGCTTCCCGAGAAGTTTTAAAGGTGTGAAAATTTGAAGTGGATGGCTAGTTTACCACCACGCACTGGTGGCTGCTTTGCAAGTGTTCGTGGCTTCAGCTAATCAAACAACAATTTAGCAATCCCTTTGTGTTACTTGTAGGCGCTGACTGGCGGACAGGAGCAGACAAGGTGCATGTCGCCGTATCTGTCGTCAATTCTGGAACAAGACGGCCAGAATTTGTTGTCCGGTCTAACGAAAGGTGCCGGGAAGGCGGCCATCTCGCGGCTGTAGGGATGCGGCCAGTGGCTGGCGCAGACCACGGACTGAGGATGCGGCGCATTGCGCAACGGGTTGTCGTCGCTGGGCAGTTTGCCTTGGACAACGTCATCGATTTCGGAGCGAATGCGAACGAGAGCTTCAATGAGGCGGTCGCACTCCTCGCGACTCTCCGATTCCGTCGGCTCAATCATTAGCGAATTCTCTACTGGCCAGGACATCGTCGGACTATGGAATCCGTAGTCCATCAGGCGCTTGGAAACGTCCACGGCTTGGATGCCGGACTTGCGGAATTCGTTCATTGAGATGATGAACTCGTGAGCGCAGAAACCGGCCTCGTTGCGGTACTCCACCTGATCATGATGGTTGGGTTGGAGAAGATGATTATGATTTTCGAGGATGAGAATGAAGCTGAGGCAGGATGTGGCCGACAGTCGGGACTGAAGATTTGGCCACGAGTCAGGATTGAGGATGTGGTTGATGGTTAGCATTTAGGATGAGGATTTTGACAGTCATGATTGATGATAAGACAAAAAGGTCAGAATTGAGGATCTACGCAGTGACGCCTCACCTTATAGTGCTTCTCCAGCCGTTTCATCATGTAGTTAGCATTGAGGATGGCCACCTCGGAAGCCCTGCGCAGGCCATCCGGGCCCAGCATGCGGACGTAGGCCCAGGGTATGGGCAGGATGGACGCAGATCCATAAGGCGCAGCCGACACTGGCGGCTTGTCAAGGTGGCTCAGTCCGGCGTGCATGGCATGGCCGGGCAAAAACGGCGCCAAGTGCTTCTTGACGCCGATCGGTCCCATGCCGGGTCCGCCGCCGCCGTGCGGTATGGCGAAGGTTTTGTGCAAGTTCAGGTGGGACACGTCCGCTCCAAAGTCGCCGGGACGGCACAGGCCCACCTGGGCGTTCATGTTGGCGCCTGTGTGAATGAGTGACAGTTTTTCGGTTTGCTTTAGTTGATAGTGCTGCATTCTGACGACTGCGCAAGTCGACTCGTTCAGTCTCTCCCCTATCCGCTAAAAATTGACGCACACCCGACCTTTCGACCAGAAGTACAGCCCACCAATATCCGAGGTACCAAACCACAGTACCACAGTTTGGTGGACTAAAGCGATGCGTGTTTAAGCGATTTCCTTCAAGTACAAATGTTCTTCAAGAGTGCTTTAAGACCTCTCTTTATCAAGCTTTAACGTTCTTTAAAAAATCTCCTGGGCTCTAACATTTATATTCGCAACCCAGCACTTAAAAGCTGGGCCAGTCACAGCCGCTCTCACCGTCCAAGTAGACTTGGCCACCGGCCGCGTGCACCACGTCGCAGATCTCGCGAATCTCCGGATCGAACACGCCGTACGTGCTGGGGTAGGTGACCATGATGGCGGCAATCTTGTCACCGAGACGCTCAGTCAAGTCGATGAGGTGACGCATGTCGATACTGCCGGTCCTGGTGACGTTGACCACTTCAACTTTCATGCCGGCCATGTAGGCGGAGGCAGGATTGGTGCCGTGCGCTGACATCGGTATGAGGCAGACCTTGCGATGGCCCTGGCCGATGCTGTCCAAGTAGTGCATGATGGTTCGCAGGCCGGCGTACTCGCCCTGCGCGCCCGAGTTCGGCTGCAGCGAGACCGCATCGAAGCCCGTTATCTCGGCTAGTTGGGCCTCCAGCTGTTGGAACAGGGCTCGGTAGCCCCCGGCCTGGTCTGCCGGCGCGAACGGATGCAGTTGGGCGAACTCCGGCCAGCTGACGGGCACCAGCTCCGTCGTGGCGTTTAGCTTCATCGTGCAACTGCCCAGGGGAATCATCGAGTGCACCAGCGACAGGTCGCGATTCTCCAATCGTTTCAAGAATCGAACCATCGCCGTCTCGGTTCGATAGGAATTGAAGACTGGATGGTCCAGGTATTCGGACTTGCGAGCCAGCGGCGAGCCTAGCAAACCGTCTTCCGACGAAAGATCTTCGGCCAGCTCTGCGACCGATCTCTTGCAGCCGAGAACGCGCAGTAGGTCGTTCAAGTCGGCCTCGGAGACGGTCTCGTCCAGGGCGACGCCTATGGTGGCCCGATCGGCGTAGAAGCGAAGATTGATTCGAGCGGCAGCGGCTCGCGAGCGAATCTCCTCCATGGGCTCGGTGGGCCGAAGGCGCAGCGTGTCGAAGTACAGGCCCGTCGGGTTCACGAGCTCGCAACCGGCTTCGGCAGCGCCTACAGGTGGTTTTGATTGAAGTTTATCAGTCTCGGTCTACTTGTGTATTGCTCTTAGAATTAGCTACTACGCCTGGGTTTACAAGCAAGAGAGGAAGATGTGTAGCGATAGTGGGTAGATGGGTTGCTGAGTGTGTAGAAAAGTAGCTGAGGGTGTGTACATGGGTAGCGTGAAGAGATAGAAAGTTGGGTAGCTGAGCGTGAAGAGATGGGTAGCTGAGCGTAAAGAGATGGGTAGCTGAGCGTGAAGAGATGGGGTAGTTGAGCGTGAAGAGATGGGTAGCTGAGCGTGAAGAGATGGGTAGTTGAGCGTGAAGAGATGGGGTAGTTGAGCGTGAAGAGATGGGGTAGTTGAGCGTGAAGAGATGGGTAGCTGAGCATGAAGAGATGGGTAGCTGAGCGTGAAGAGATGGGGTAGTTGAGCGTGAAGAGATGGGTAGCTGAGCGTGAAGAGATGGGTAGCTGAGCGTGAAGAGATGGGTAGCTGAGCGTGAAGAGATGGGTAGCTGAGCGTGAAGAGATGGGTAGCTGAGCATGAAGAGATGGGTAGCTGAGCGTGAAGAGATGGGTAGCTGAGCGTGAAGAGATGGGTAGCTGAGCGTGAAGAGATGGGTAGCTGAGCGTGAAGAGATGGGTAGCTGAGCGTGAAGAGATGGGTAGCTGAGCGTGAAGAGATGGGTAGTTGAGCTTGTGTAACAGCTGGTTAGCTGAGCGCGTGTAGATGTGTAGCTAAGTGTGTCTAGATGAGTAACTGAGTGTGTAGTTGGGTAGCTGAGCAGTTCTTAATAGTCATTTCGATTTAAGTAAAGCTCTCTGAGCCTTTATGCGATGATGGTTACAAAAAGGACACAATGTTTTTAAAGAAACTTGAGAAGACCTTGCCACAAGCAGCTATATCTGACTATGCAGCTCCTAGCTAAAAATAGATCTAAGGAATTCCCTCTCAAACGGTCAGCAGGGAATTCCGGCCATTTTGGACAGCTAGCCAAAGCAATCGAGTTGGCTGACCGAGTTCAAAAAGACCGTAAAAAATTCGTTAGTTCATTGTCAACAGTAGTAGGGTAGGCGGCAAACGGTCGCTACTTAAATTATTTTTGCAGTGACAAGTTTTTAATCTTTCAGCTTATACGCTCGTCAGTAAATAGCAAAAATTCCATGGCACAGTTGGAGTGGAATTTTCCAATAGCATGAGACCGCCCAGCACATGCCCGCGCGTAGCATGCGTACAGCGCATGAACTTTCATTGCAATTGCAAACAAATTCGCACTTGCACGCAAATATTATTATTATTATTATTATTATTGCCTGCCAGATGTAAGTTAAAATATGAGGGTTAGGCGGTGTAAGCTTCTGTTAGTCTGTCTGCTGATGAGAAAATAAATAAATTGTGTGCGAATTTGGAAAATAAGGTCGTTACAATTAACAATGATTTGACCCCTACGCTCGTATTCTTCACTTCTAAGACGTAAAAACTGCTATTAATAGTGTAGATTTGAGTTTGAGCAGCTTTTGGAGAATTCCAGCAACTGTTTTTGAAGCTAGTGACCGCAAGAGATTAAGTGATTTAGAGGGGCCAATCATTTTCAAACATTTAAACATTTTGAATTTTTTATATCCTTTACAGAGCTACCTGTATTTTTCCTTAAGAGGAACGGAAAATTAAGTGATAGGGATTAAGAGGAAAAGTCAGGCAGAAGGGCACAGGTAAAGGGACAGAGGCAGACAGAGGGAGACAGACAGAGGGAGACAGGCAGAGGGAGACAGACAGAGGGAGACAGGCAGAGGGAGACAGACAGAGGGAGACAGGCAGAGGGAGACAGAAGAGGCAGACAGGCAGACAGGCAAAGGCAGAGGGAGAGGTCAGTTGACCCGGAGGCGGCAAGCAGGCGGCAGACGCTCACCCTTGGCCAGCACCCTGGTGAAGTTGTGCACCCGCTGACCGATGCACCTGAGGCCAGCCGGGCCGTGGTAGACGGCGAACATGGCGGCCATGTTGGCCAGCAGGGCCTGGGCGGTGCACACATTGGACGTGGCCTTGTCCCGCCGGATGTGCTGCTCGCGGGTCTGCAGCGCCAGGCGGTAGGCCATGTTGCCGTGCCGGTCCCTGTGAGGAGTGGGGGCGGGGGCGGGCAGAGAACACAATACATTAATAGGGATCGGTTGTGTGCAATGCATCAATTCATCTGTCAATATTTCAAAGCCAGCAAAATTATACAAATTAATTTTGATAGATTAAATTTGTAGCATAGAAAGACGTAGAAAGAAGAAAGCTAGAGGTGGGAACAGGTGAGGAGAGAGAAAGGGCTTAGAAAGTGAGAGAATTAGAGGGAGAAAATGGTGAGAAATAGAGGGGATAGAAAGGGTGAGAAAGAGAGGGAGAGAAATGGAGAGCAAGAGAGGGGAGAGAAAGGGTGAGAAAGAGAGGGGAGAGAAAGGGTGAGAAAGAGAGGGGAGAGAAAGGGTGAGAAAGAGAGGGGAGAGAAAGGGTGAGAAAGAGAGGGGAGAGAAAGGGTGAGAAAGAGAGGGGAGAGAAAGGGTGAGAAAGAGAGGGGAGAGAAAGGGTGAGAAAGAGAGGGGAGAGAAAGGGTGAGAAAGAGAGGGGAGAGAAAGGGTGAGAAAGAGAGGGGAGAGAAAGGGTGAGAAAGAGAGGGGAGAGAAAGGGTGAGAAAGAGAGGGGAGAGAAAGGGGGAGAAAGAGAGGGGAGAGAAAGGGTGAGAAAGAGAGGGGAGAGAAAGGGTGAGAAAGAGAGGGGAGAGAAAGGGTGAGAAAGAGAGGGGAGAGAATTGTGAAAAATCAAAGTGTGGTCAAAGAGACTGAAATGACTGTGCGGGAAGACGCTTAGACGCTTCAAAGAAAACTCATACTTCGTTTAAGTCAAAAAAATTTTTTGCCATTTTTTATTCATTAAAATTTTGTCATACATTCGAATCCTGGCAACTCCAATCAAAACTAAAAGTACATGATATTCCCGCAAAGTGTGGACAACGGGCTTCAACGCTTTGGGGATGGGAAATTTCCAGCTCGGCTGCGGTTTTCCCCTGACGTCAGGCCCAGGGTCATAGCAGAAGCCCTCACTGTAGCTCACTGACCCCTCTGGCTCTAATTTGAAATTCCCTATCTCAACTCGGCATTTGCCTAGTGCTCAGTGTACAACAAAATAGCTAAAAATTCGCTTACAATTGCGTTTCCATTTCAATGGAATTTTTACTCGAGATAAAAAGTTTCCCCCGAACCAGCAGGCAACTCCTTGCCAGGCGATATACGAGCTAAGAGCTATTTTAAGCAACAAGACACCCCAGAGCACCCCCACAAGTTATGAAATATTGAGACTCAACTTGCCTAATTATTACCTGTAGAATTTCCTAAGCTACGAGCGTAAATAGCTCTCTCCTTAAATCAGCCTCTCCGATTTTTAAAGTACATTGTGTTTCCGCTTAGTGCATAGTTTAGGGCTGTAAAACCCGATACTACTATGAGTAGAGTGCAGGAAAAGCTCACTTGGTGACGCCAACCATTCTGCCAGGCATGTGCCTGATGAACTCCTTCCTAGCGGCAAAGAACGCGGCGTGCGGCCCGCCGTAGCCTAGAGGCACTCCGAAACGCTGACTAGAGCCCAGGACCACGTCTGCGCCGAGTTCGCCCGGTGGAGTCAGCAGCGTCAGCGCCAGGAGGTCAGTAGCTACACAGAGCACGGTCTGGAGCAATGGAACCGGATTTGGGACTCGGATTTCTTATTGAGTGGAAGGTACAAAATCTCTGAGTGGAAGCTACAAAATCTCTGAGTGGAAGCTATAAAATATCTGAGTGGAAGCTATAAAGTCTCTAAGTGGAAGGTACAAAATCTCTGAGTGGAAGCTATAAAGTCTCTGAGTGGAAGCTATAAAGTCTCTGAGTGGAAGCTATAAAGTCTCTGAGTGGAAGCTATAAAATATCTGAGTGGAAGCTATAAAGTCTCTGAGTGGAAGCTATAAAATCTCTGAGTGGAAGCTATAAAATCTCTGAGTGGAAGGTACAAAATCTCTGAGTGGAAGGTACAAAATCTCTGAGTGGAAGGTACAAAATCTCTGAGTGGAAGCTATAAAGTCTCTGAGTGGAAGCTATAAAGTCTCTGAGTGGAAGCTATAAAATATCTGAGTGGAAGCTATAAAGTCTCTGAGTGGAAGCTATAAAATCTCTGAGTGGAAGCTATAAAGTCTCTGAGTGGAAGCTATAAAATATCTGAGTGGAAGCTATAAAGTCTCTGAGTGGAAGCTATAAAATCTCTGAGTGGAAGCTATAAAATCTCTGAGTGGAAGGTACAAAATCTCTGAGTGGAAGCTATAAAATATCTGAGTGGAAGCTATAAAGTCTCTGAGTGGAAGCTATAAAGTCTCTGAGTGGAAGCTATAAAATCTCTGAGTGGAAGCTATAAAGTCTCTGAGTGGAAGCTATAAAATCTCTGAGTGGAAGGTACAAAATCTCTGAGTGGAAGCTATAAAATCTCTGAGTGGAAGCTATAAAGTCTCTGAGTGGAAGCTATAAAGTCTCTGAGTGGAAGCTATAAAGTCTCTGAGTGGAAGCTATAAAATATCTGAGTGGAAGCTATAAAGTCTCTGAGTGGAAGCTATAAAATCTCTGAGTGGAAGCTATAAAGTCTCTGAGTGGAAGCTATAAAATATCTGAGTGGAAGCTATAAAGTCTCTGAGTGGAAGCTATAAAATATCTGAGTGGAAGCTATAAAGTCTCTGAGTGGAAGCTATAAAATCTCTGAGTGGAAGCTATAAAGTCTCTGAGTGGAAGCTATAAAATCTCTGAGTGGAAGCTATAAAGTCTCTGAGTGGAAGCTATAAAATCTCTGAGTGGAAGCTATAAAGTCTCTGAGTGGAAGCTATAAAATATCTGAGTGGAAGCTATAAAGTCTCTGAGTGGAAGCTATAAAATATCTGAGTGGAAGCTATAAAGTCTCTGAGTGGAAGCTATAAAATATCTGAGTGGAAGCTATAAAAGTCTCTGAGTGGAAGGTACTAAAATCTCTGAGTGGAAGCTATAAAATATCTGAGTGGAAGCTATAAAGTCTCTGAGTGGAAGCTATAAAGTCTCTGAGTGGAAGCTATAAAATATCTGAGTGGAAGCTATAAAATCGCTGAGTGGAGGCTACAAAATCTCTGAGTGGAAGCTACAAAATCGCTGAGTGGAAGCTACAAAATTCTCTGAGTGGAAGCTACAAAATCTCTGAGTTGAAGCTATAAAATATCCGAGTGGAAGCTATAAAGTCTCTGAGTGGAAGCTATAAAGTCTCTGAGTTGAAGCTATAAAATATCTGAGTGGAAGCTATAAAGTCTCTGAGTGGAAGCTATAAAATCTCTGAGTGGAAGCTATAAAATCTCTGAGTGGAAGCTATAAAGTCTCTGAGTGGAAGCTATAAAATATCTGAGTGGAAGCTATAAAATCTCTGAGTGGAAGCTATAAAATATCTGAGTGGAAGCTATAAAGTCTCTGAGTGGAAGCTATAAAATATCTGAGTGGAAGCTATAAAGTCTCTGAGTGGAAGCTATAAAATCTCTGAGTGGAAGCTATAAAATCTCTGAGTGGAAGCTACAAAATTCTCTGAGTGGAAGCTACAAAATCTCTGAGTTGAAGCTATAAAATATCCGAGTGGAAGCTATAAAGTCTCTGAGTGGAAGCTATAAAGTCTCTGAGTTGAAGCTATAAAATATCTGAGTGGAAGCTATAAAGTCTCTGAGTGGAAGCTATAAAATCTCTGAGTGGAAGCTATAAAGTCTCTGAGTGGAAGCTATAAAATATCTGAGTGGAAGCTATAAAGTCTCTGAGTGGAAGCTATAAAATCTCTGAGTGGAAGCTATAAAATCTCTGAGTGGAAGCTATAAAATCTCTGAGTGGAAGCTAAAACGTCTTTGAGTGGAAATTACATATTGGAAGTTACAAAGTCAAAAGTCAAAGTCAAACTCAAAATCACCCGGTACAACACTATTATATTGACCCGCCTGTAGTCTCCGCCTCAATGGTTAGAAAGCGCTGAGCTCACCTTCTTCTGCTTGGCCATTTCCGCCACTTTAGCCAAATCAGTCCGAACGCAGCCGTCAGTGTCCGGGTACTGCACCAGGATGCCGCAGGCGTCACGCATGTCCATATCCGGCGTGACGTCGACCACGTTTACTTGGATGCCGAAGCATCTGCGGCAATGTTTCATACTCAATATGATAACTCAATGCTCTACTCAATATGAATTAGAATATTTTGGTGACGGTATATTGCAATGATGGTCAATCGTGAGGACGGTCTTGTTGTAGCTATTGTAATTATTTGGTGATAGTTGTGGATATAAAGTGTGATTTAGTGAGCGGTGCATTTTGTTGTCCCAGTCTATGAAAAGTATGCAAAATTTAAATCTCGCAAGAGCTTACTCGGCGCGACCCTGGACAACCGCAATGGTTTGCGGGTGGCATTTGCAGTCCACTAGGAACAGCTTTCGCTTGTTTTGTCTAAAAGTTTTTGCGGGTAAAAAAAATTACAAAATTTTAAGTGAAATAAAAATTTTCTTTGCGTACTACTGATAGAACATCAATACAACGAACAAAACGTTTGACTGACAGCTCCCCAATAGTACAGCAGTAAAAGTACTCGGGTAAAAACTGCAGAGAATAGGGAATTAACTGAGGCGAGGAGAGTTTGCTCCGCTCTAGCAACTCCTGTGTTTGTCAATAGCAAGTGGGCCAACCAGCAACCAGCAGTGTACATTCATGCTCCGCACTCTGTCCATGTCTCTCATGGTCAGAAAATTCAGGCAATTTTTTGAGGTAGAATATCGGTTAAAGCAGGATTGCATTATAGAAGGAAACCTAACTACTGGAGGGGAAAACTAATGAGGTACTCCAGAAGCTGAGGACGGCTACAAGAATCAATACAATGGGTGTGTACAGGACCGAAAAATAGAAATACCCTTAAAAATGTCTAACTAATGTAATGCATTAGCTCAAGCATTAGGTAAAGTACGTGTGAGCATATTTAGCGAATATCAGCAGATAAGATTGAAATTTTTTACACAAAAAGTTTAGATAAGATAGATCTGCTTTGAGTTGCAAAAAAATATAGTCACTATTTCCAAATTCAAAGCTGCAAGAAACCAGAGTAGCCAATTTTGTTTATCTTCAGGTCAGTTAGCTGTTAGTACATGTAGTTGTTGGCCAGCAAGCAAGTTCACGCTCACAATCTGTACGCAACTGTTCAGTTCAGTCTTGCCCCCCCCCCCTAACTATTTTGTTCCAACTGTTGATGCACTCTTTTCCTTTCTGGGCTACCCTCACCAAGCTTAATCTTCTCTATCCTCTAGTTTAGTGTCCGTACGACAATGCAATGAATTTTCTGCGCTAAAGTTTTAAGAAAACCTGGAAGTCACAGCGCTGGTGAGAACCGGATCGCGTCCAGCACGCACTTCCGAACCAGCCCCGGTTGGCCTCCCCAAGATTGTCCCCCCGTCCAACCCGAAGATTTTGCACTCGTGAGCTATTTTTTTGATAAGGAGCGATATAGCTGCTGAATTGAAACCATAAAAGTGACTTGATGTACTTTTATCAACTCTCGCTGGCATTGGAGTTTTTGTTCAACTTTGCTGATTAAATACGAAAAAAGAACTTTTTTATGTACGCCGTCAAAAAATGAACATTGCATTAGAATTAAGCAAAACTATGCTGGCTTATTAAATGATTTCTGATCAATTTTATGATTTTAGGGTGTGCGTAAACGCGAGTGTACAATTGTTATTATGCACGAACAAATTTCGGACTCAGCTAGTTAGGAAAATGAAGAATGAGCAGCGCACAAACACACAAGTTTTAAATACAGTTGCACGAACTTTACCTGAAGCACATGGCCATGGCCTCGGCGGCTGCTGTGCCCTCATCAAGTAGGGAGGAGTTGGCATTCTCCATGCCTGTGAGGTCGCAGACCATTGTTTGGAAGTTTAGCAGGCTCTCCAATCTGCCCTGTGCTATCTCGGCTTGGTAAGGCGTGTATTGGGTAATCCTACGGCGCAGTAACATGGCGTTTAAGTTAAAAATTCGCTAAAAATATGTTATTAATTAAATACTAATATCCTCATTTTTGTGTAATAAGTGCACTTACCATCCGGGATTCTCCAGAACGTTGCGCTGGATTACAGTTGGTACAAAACAGTTGTAATACCCCATGCCAATGTAGGACCGCCAGACATGATTCTCCGCTGCTATTTCTTTTAAAGTCGAGAGCAGGTCATGCTCTCCTAAAATATTTTTAGATTAGTTAATGAGTAACTCGGCATCATTAATCTATACTGTAGGCATACTCACCGATTGCAGGATCAAGCTTTAGTTCGTCAGTTAATCTGATACTTGCTGGAATCGCTTTTTGCACCACTTCGTCGATTGACTAAAAATGTGTAAAAAAAATAATCTTACAAACTTGTACAGCTTTGCTATGCATTTTTGTAAGCAAACTTAGGCAGAACCCAGCAGAACCATTGGTTAAAGCTTACCTTTAACCCGATCTCGTTGACCATATCTTGAATATCCTGAGTTGATGGTCCAATATGGCGAGCAGCAAAGGAGCTGCTTTTAGGAAACTTGGGTTCACTGGAGAGTTTTCTACTGTGATTTCTTTGCAAGTAGCGGGGCGATAGAAAGACCGCCGATGACGATTTAATGAGTGATTTTAGGCTGCCACTGCCGATGGTTCGCTGACCTGAATGCAGAATCCGATACATGTTGCGATTTGAATACTTCTTTTTTATTTTCAATGTCACGAATAAATTAAGAAACTAGCGCGAAAACTAACGAGCGCTGTCTCGACTGAGTGCGACAAAATCTCAAGACTTCGCCAGTGTTTCTTATATAGTAAAAAATTCAAGCACGACGCAGTTTATAATGGTAAAACAAAGGTAAAAATATTTTCATCATAAGGGGGCTACAAAAGTAAGGAATTTAGTCTTTCAACTTACTTATTCAACACATTGTACCCTACCGATACTATATTTTATATTAGGCTGATAGACTGTCAAATTTTTAAACAGACAAAAATGTGCGAAAACTATTGGATAAACGTAATATTCCACTTTGCATGGCAAATTTCAACAAAAAGGTCAATGCTTAAAAAATTGCTAATTTAATTTATTAGCAGAAGAGATAAGCTCTATTAATTACTATTTAACATCCAGAACTACGCCTTTTAATATGTCGATTGCTGATAGCTTTGTTGCCGCCTACAAAAAATGCAGCCTGATCACCAAACTAATTGGTGGATTTCTAATTTTGTTCTATGCCCTTTCATTTTTCAAAGAGTCAAAGAAGCTGCTTGCTATCACTCCAGGCTATTTTATGCCCCCTAACTACTATGTTTGGACGCTGTTTACTTTCATCTTTTATGATGATCACTGGTATTGTGTAATCATTGACATAGTGACTTTATTCTTCTCCAATACTTTGCTTGAACCTCTATGGGGACAAAAAGAGCTAATGAAGTATCTTCTTATTGTAACCGTTATGAGTGGCCTAATGTGCTTCTTTCTATGCTATTTTCTGTATCTGTTTACCTATTCAACGCAGCTAATATTTAATACTCATATATATGGCATGATTGCTTATTCAGCAGCCATCACTGTTGCAGTCAGGCAGACTTTGCCTGATGATATAATTTTGTCTCTGCCAATTGCTAATATTAAGAATCAGCATCTATCCTTCATCTGCATGCTAATAGTTATCTGTATGGCTCTTTTCCATCTTGTTAACTTTGTCTATTGTTTTCTTTTTATATCTGGGATTTTAGTCTCTTGGATATATTTGCGTTTTTACCAAAAGCATGGCAATGGACATTATGGAGATCAATCTGACAGTTTTGAATTTGCAAGGTGAGCATATTCATTTTTGAATCAAATATATATTTGTTTTTTCTAAAATTTAGTTATATGGGAAATATTTTAATAAAAAAATATAAAATTTTAAAACCTTAATTGCCTAGACTTAAACTAGAAATCATAGCAATTTTAATTTTTAGGATAATATAAGTATCAAAAACTTTATTGTAGGAATTATACTAGATTTTCTTTTAAATAGTTATAAATTTAGGACTTCTTTATTGAAACAAATGGTACTTTTTTATTTAAAAGGCCTATTATTAAAAGTCCTATGTCTATTCAAATAAGAATTGCTTTCTGGAATAATATATTATTTAGGCCTAGTAATATAGGTTTTTGGAGATTTAGCTATGGGCTAACTAGTATTTTTATCTCATGAATAGTTATGCAATACTTTTTTTCCTTTTTTTATTACAAATTATATATAAGACAAGTTTGAAGTATTCTTATATACAGGTATATAATTTTTAATTATATATATAACCTCAATTTTTATATTACAAGGCATTTATTCTGAGCATTCAAGCCAAGAACAAGCCACAATTTTTATCCATGTATATAATATTACTTTCTAGCTTATATTTCTTTATAAGTACTAATTAATCTAGCTACTATACTAAGTTCAACCAAAAGTAAACAAATCAGGATTTAGAATGAACCATACAGTACCTATATATTGTTTACAAATTGCATGCATTCGATAAATACATTAGCAATAGATAGGTTCATAGCATCAAATTGCATATTTTTAATTTGAGTAGGTTAAAAAATCTTGAAGAAGGATTAGTTTGCAATTCAACTATATCAGAATGTTGTTTCTGTGATTCAATCATTTTTGTCTATCTATAGACTTGAGCAACTTTTGTCAAATAGTTTTATATTATAGAATCCAATATAACTTTTATCCCAATCAGATTCTTCCCAAACCACCTGGTGCCGCCGGTGTCGATAGTGGCCAACGCCCTATTCTCCCTGCTAGTCCGTCTGCGAATTTGTCGAAAATTTGAGCGCCAGGTCAGCGCCGCGCCCCTATCCGGCGTGGTTGTTCGCGATCCCGACGAGACTGAGCGACGCAAACAGCTGGCCTTGAAGGCTTTGAACGATCGACTGCTGAGCGCTGGCCACGAGCCCACCCCGTGGCCGAAGGATGTCACCACCGGCTTCGTGCCAGCCGCTGCCGCAACCGCCGCTGCTGCCGCCGCCTCTTCTATCACTACTGACGTTTCAGGTGAGTGCAAAATCGTCATTGAAAAGTACTTTTTATTTAAAGGTGGTCTTTATCCACATTAGAGAATCCCAATTGGCCCTGAGAGTCCTGGAATGTCTAAAAATAGAATCTATTTCCCGATTTTTGTCCCTACAGAGCAGCTGACTGAGCCAACTCAGCAGGTGCAGCAGCAGCAGCAGTCGCAGGCCTCGCCTGGCCATAAGACGCTCAGCTCGTCGGAGCTTCGCCAGCTGCCCGTGCCTGACTTCCGCTCTTCTGCCGTAGCCTCCGCCGCCGCCGCCCCTGCCGCCGCTTCGGTCGCATCGGCTGCTGGAAAATCGTCGCAGGCTACAAAATCCGATGCCAACTCTGCGTGAGCCGCCGCTCCTTATTTTTTGTCAATAGTGAAATTCAATTTTGAAGTGACATTTATTGCACTGGCGCACATTGAGTTACTCTTTGTTTATAGCTTCAAGATAATAGGGCGTTTTTTTGTTTCTAGACGTTTATCTTCAAGGCAGTCTGAGACAAAATAAAGTTTCGGAATTATTGTTAACTGTGCACTGCACTGCACTACTTGTTGTAGTAAGTAATATGTAGTGTATCTAAAAGTTCTTACGATTGTGAAGTCTATTTTTTTATTTCGTCTACATATTCGTTGACTAAAATATTTTGTCGCTACAGAATTCTTAGTTAGTCTGCGTTATTTATTATTTCTTCCCACTCGTTTATTTTGATTTTCGTGATTAGATCGATTTTTTTGACATTCCGTGTCACGTGTTTGCTTGTTATTTTGTGCGCAAAATCTAAACCTCTGATGTTACTTCTTAGCTTGATGACTCAGTAAAAAAAACCAAGCCATAAAATAGTTTTCGCTTGCCAAACCAGAGGGATTGTCGGTCTGAAAGTGTGTCAAAATTTTTTGAGTTAATTAGATAAGCATTTTCGCACCCTATGTCTGAGATCAATGACTAGCCGCCCTATATTTGAGATCAAAAACTAGCCGCACTATATTTGAGATCAAAGACTAGCCGCCCTATATTTGAGTTCAAAGACTAGCCGCCCTATATTTGAGATCAAAGATTAGCCGCCCTATATTTGAGTTCAAAGACTAGCCGCCCTATATTTGAGATCAAAGACTAGCCGCCCTATATTTGAGATCAAAGACTAGCCGCCCTATATTTGAGATCAAAGACTAGCCGCCCTATATTTGAGATCAAAGACTAGCCGCCCTATATTTGAGATCTAAGATTGGCTTCCACAAAACTTTAAAATGTTATTCTAGCAGTTTAGCTGGACAGAAAATAGATTTAGCTAGCTATCATACATTTGTAAGTAGTAATGTTAGGTAAAAACGCTTTAACGATCAAGGCAATGTATAGTGTACGTATTTCATACTTTTGCTTTCTTATCGTTGTTGCTACTATTTCACAATAATCTTCATTACAGTTTTCTATTTTTTTAATATTCCGATTCGCCCAGCTCATTTCTTAACGGCAGTTATGAGTGTTACTTAAGCAATAAAAATTTAATTGTTGTTAAGTCTCAATAATTCAAATTTAAGGACTACAAATTGTCTTCATCAGTACTAATAGTAGTTTAACACATTAATTGTATAATCTCTAATAATAAACTAATTGATATTCTGAAAGTGTTGCATAGTTGATTGTTTACGTATAACCCATAGCTTTTTTGCCTTGTCTATAAAACGCACTGTGGCTCGCATCCCTAATCCCCTTGTTAACCTTTTTATTAATCCGGTCATGGTTTGTTCCTCTGTTATGCACGTTTAATTAGTTTTGTTTGTGAGGATAAATATAGCTAAAGAATATAAATAAGGGAAAAAGTGTTTATAGCAGCGTGTTTTTGGCTGTAAAAGTTGCTGGCTGTATCGTTTGTTTTATATTTTTTGTAAAAACGGGATCTGGTAAAATCTCAATTTATTTCAGAAACTGCGCATCCATGAGCGCAAATACAAATGCACTTTCCATTTGCTGCAGAGCCTGACGCGTACAGGCCGCTGAGGGCAAGTGCAGCATGTTGGTTTGGCGTAGCCGCCCTCATCCTAAGCTTTTTTTCCCGCCCGCCAAAGGCAAAACTTTTTCTCACCAGAACGGATTATATTGACCGTTGATGACATTTCACATTTTGCCGGCGCCGCTCCGAGATACCCGCCTCTCCGAGGGTCCGTTCTCCCAGCCCCCTGCTGCTCCCTCAGTTGCTGCTATATATGCAGCGGGATCAACGTCCGAGCCATTCCCGGCTGCCGGAAAGGGGAGTGGCAAATTAAGAATATCATCTCCCCCTTGTACTTCTTGCATTAGAGCGATGCTCAGCCATGCGGCTTACTTTGCCGGCGTTCTAGCCTCCATCATCAACTCTCAAACACAGGGTACTTTATCTTTCGACGCGTCTTAATGCCGGTTTATACAGCGCCCTGTTTTTCGACATTTAAGGATTTGCATCCGTGACCTTAACTGAATCCTTCGCTGCTGGGTCTGCAGCCTAGTGCGGCTTTATGATGGTCCTTTCATGCCAATCTCTGCCCCGAAAAGTTGCGAAGTTAATCTTGCAGTAGCTAGCTGACGTTGGTGGCCCACCCAGCCCCAGCAGTTGCGTGTCGTCCCCTCCGTATTGCCCGGGCCAGGTGACAGTGCATGCAGGTGAATTACTTGTCCCCGGCTTTGGGGTCACCGGCAGGTCTCCGCAAATCTTGGTTTATTCAACTTCTGCATTCCCACTTTCTCTACCCGCTCATCTCTCCCCTACGGAATTGGGCGATCGTATGATCGAATAGGGGTGCGAAAATCAGCATCGCATCCTTCCCATGAAGCTGCAAATCGCTAAGACAGACTTCGATTTTAGTGCGCACACGTAGGTAGCAAACTGTTTGTGTATTTTCCAAGCAGCGCTGCAATTCTGCGAGCGGTTGGTAGTTTAAAATGTGGGCGCCGCTTTTTGATTTAAGTGCAATTTCTGATCCCATTCCGCAGAATTTGGCTGTGTCAATAAAACCTGTTGTTAAACCCTCCTGCAGCAAGCCCCTTATTTCAATTCATGCAGTTATTTGTAATTTTACAAGTAAATTCACGGCCCTGTGCGATGGCAATCTTTTTTTAGTTAGTCCGAATAATCGAGCTTTCACACTGTCCAACCTCTAAGTTTTTTGTTACTTGGATCACTACATGCACCACTAAGTCCATGCCTGTGTCATAATGTCACCTCCAGTGATGTCACTTCCATTAAAGTCACCTCCAGTGATGTCACCTCTATTAAATTCACCTCCAGTGATGTCACCTCCATTAAAGTAACCTCCATTAAAGTCACCTCCAGTGATGTCCCCTTCATTAAAGTCACCTCCAGTGATGTCCTCTTCATTAAAGTCACCTCCAGTGATGTCCCCTTCATTAAAGTCACCTCCAATGATGTCCCCTTCATTAAAGGCACCTCCAGTGATGTCCCCTTCATTAAAGTCACCTCCAGTGATGTCACTCTGAGTGATGTCCCCTTCATTAAAGTCATCTCCTGTGATGTCACCTCCAGTGATGTCCCCTTCATTAAAGTCAACTCCAGTGATGTCACTCTGAGTGATGTCCCCTTCATTAAAGTCATCTCCTGTGATGTCACTTCCATTAAAGTCACCTCCAGTGATGTCACTCTGAGTGATGTCCCCTTCATTAAAGTCACCTCCAGTGATGTCACTTTCATTAAAGTCGCCTCCAGTGATGTCACCTCCATTAAAGTCACCTCCATTTAAGTAACCTCCATTAAAGTTACCTCCAGTGTTGTCACTTTCATTAGTCACCTCTATTAAAGTCACCTCCATTAAAGTCACCTCCAGTGATGTCACTTTCATTAGTCACCTCTATTAAAGTCACCTCCATTAAAGTCACATCCAGTGTTGTCACTTTTATTAAAGTCACCTCTATTAAAGTCACCTCCATTAAACTCACCTCCAGTGATGTCACTTTCAATGATGTCAGTTCTGGGTCAGTTGCATTTATGTCCAACCTAAGTCAATTTCACGTGCCCGCGTCACAATCCAATGATGTCACACAAGTGTCAATATCACAGAATTGTCATAAATTTGTCATCTTCAATGCTCTAGTGACGTCACAAACTCTGCGCCGGTCACTTTCAATTCTTGTTGCGATCGCCTCGCCCAAGTTCTGTCACTAATTTGTGCTTCCAGGCTCACTTTGCTTACTCCCGTGGTTCCGACCGCCTCCATCCCTGTTTGAAAAGGCTGCACTTTGGAACAAAATAGCCTCAATTTGTAGTCGGGAACACACAATTTTTAATCGCTTGCGATACTCCAGTGAAATTTTTTCCGCACACATCCCCATCTCTCTCTCCTCTCTCGCTCTCGACCTCGAGGAGGCTGCGCGCACGATGCCAATGATGATGATGATGATGATGGATGTCTGCTCGCTTGCCTCCGCCTGCCGCAAGCCTAACTACCCTCTCCCCTCCGCAAGCCATCAGACTGGCTTCCCGTGTCTCCAAGGGCCATGGAGCCGGCCGGCCTATTCACAGAAGAGGAAATGAGCCGGCCAGGTCGAGAGCCCCTCCACCCCCCCCTCCCTCGTCTCCGCTCGAATCCAATTTTGGACTTTGACCAAAAGGGTAAATGACGGGCAGAGTCTCAATCCGTCTAAATTCCCACTGTCTCTATTATTGCTGTTCGTTTTTCTTTAGTTTATTTTACTGACCGCCTGGCCGAGTAAACAGTTGCAGATCGGGGTTTTCTAGGAAATGCAAGACAGGCCTGCGCCACAAAGGTGAACCTTTATCGATTCTTCGCAGTTGGGAAAGTTTGTTTATCTCCCACCCCCCCCCCCCCTATTTCCCAGCAATGTCGGACCTTTATCTCCGAATCTCCCAATGTCCCAATTCCCTATTATTTCCTCTTTTTACTGGCATTTTCCGTAGGGCGCGCGGCCAGACTTGTGTCCAATTCATCTTGCTGAATAACTTGGCCTTGTTTTACGAGCTACTGGCATTAAATTATAAATTTTTGTATCATTCCCTGTTTATTTGCACCTGAACAAACCAAAATTTGTTAGATTAATAGCTTATAGTCAAATTTGATATAGCATAGATGCTTTGGCCGTGGCACCTGCCCCAATATTCGGGGGAAGGGGGAGAATCATTCGAATCACCCATCGCGGCTTCAAATTTCAAGTTCCATCGCTCTCGCACACTCTTTGGTGCTTCATATCTGTTTAAACACAGGCTATAGCGGTTCTTCTTGCCAGCTGGTGAAGGAAGAGTGTTAGAGGGCGAGGCGAAAGTGAGTAAAGGAGAAGAAATAAGGGGGGCTAGAGGACGAAGGAGAGACAGAGAAGTGACGAAGGACGGCGGCAGAAGCTTGAGGTGGTGGGCAGGCAGAGAAAAAAGTGCACGACAGTGAAGCGGAGAGTGCGTGGCGTATGGAGCCTCAGGCCTGACGCTGCCCAACCTCGCGGTGCAAGATGGAGCGGCCTGTCGGGAGCAGAATCTCTTGGACTTACTTGCTTGGGCTTGACGAGTGCTGACTGGGCGTAGCTACCTAGAAAAAAGAAGAAAACTTGGATTCTGGGGGGGGGGCGCCAGATTCATCGCCTGCATGGCCGTGTGCTGTCCTGCCAGCCCCCACACAGGTTGGCCCGAGTGCTGGGAAATCAATTTTCCTAGTTGTCCCCGAGAGCCCCCCTCCCGGCCAGCTAACCGCGGTGCATTCCGCGTGCACTGTAGCTTCAAATTGATGTTTTTTTAGAGACAGAGATTACCGCAGGCAGGGTTGCCAACATCTTGAACACTTATTGGTTCAGCCGTAAAAGTGGCCAGGTTAATATTTAATTGCACACTACAATTCACAGCTTGGTCATACTGCTGCTACAAACCACCTGCTAACTAATTGGATAAACTGGTTCCCATAATCTCAAAGCAATATGGCAACTTAGCCTCAAGCAAAAACATTTTTTCACCAAGCACCCAAACTTAAGCCAAAGATTACGAGTATGCAAGCATCACACAGCATAGACACATCACACTCACACATTATGCAAGCATCACACAGCACAGCCACATCACACTCACACATTATGCAAGCATCACACAGCACAGCCACATCACACTCACACATTATGCAAGCATCACACAGCACAGCCACATCACACTCACACGTTATGCAAGCATCACACAGCACAGACACATCACACTCACACATTATGCTAGCATCACACAGCACAGCCACATCACACTCACACAATATGCAAGCATCACACAGCACAGCCACATCACACTCACACATTATGCTAGCATCACACAGCACAGACACATCACACTCACACATTATGCAAGCATCACACAGCACAGCCACATCACACTCACACATTATGCAAGCATCACACAGCACAGACACATCACACTCACACATTATGCTAGCATCACACAGCACAGCCACATCACACTCACACAATATGCAAGCATCACACAGCACAGCCACATCACACTCACACATTATGCAAGCATCACACAGCACAGACACATCACACTCACACATTATGCTAGCATCACACAGCACAGCCACATCACACTCACACATTATGCTAGCATCACACAGCACAGCCACATCACACTCACACATTATGCTAGCATCACACAGCACAGCCACATCACACTCACAGATTCTCCAATCCGTCACTAGCAAAGGCCGAACTGGCGGTGGACTTGCCCCCAACCCGGATCTTCGCTTGATGCCGCACAGAATCAGCAGGGCCAACCAGCTTTCAGCTTGGTTCTCCCAGCACTTTAGCCTCCCGCTATCCCCCTCAATCCCTATTTCTCCTGTCCCCCCTCGTCAACATCCTCATTCTTTTTTGTTCACTTTCCCCCCTAGTGTGTGGAGGCGAGGTTAAAATTGGCAGTGCTCAAGCGTGCAAAGTACATGCTTACACTATAGATTAGTAATATTTAAACCTTGTCTACCTGCAATAGCCCCTGTCTACTGTGTTTTCAATTGAGAATTCGTGCAGTCTCCTATCACGCGCCAGTTACCATGCGTCAGCGGAGCATGCGTTGCTTTTAATTGCTCCTAGCTGCTTTAATCGCTTGGATTTTGAAACTCCAATCGCGTCGTCAGCTTGAGACGGCAGCTTCTTGAATGCTCTGCTGCTGTCGCTGCTTTGGCGGCAAAGGTGGCGAAGGGCGAGCAGGCGGCGGCAAGAATGCCAGCAGGGCTCAGCCGGCAGCTGCCATCATGCCCGCGAATGGCGGCGCCCTACCGGTGAGCCTTTGTTGTCATGGCAATAAAGTAGGAGCTTTTTAATTTAATCAATCGTTTCAAACATCGTTCGACAGTCAGTCAAACAAGTATAAGCAATAAACCTACTTAGTGCCACCGTCTTAAAAAAAGTCTTACATCGTCTTTTTGTCCGTCCGTCTGTCTGTGTGTCTGTGTGTCTGTCTGTGTGTCTGTGTGTCTGTCTGTGTGTCTGTGTGTCTGTGTGTCTGTCTGTGTGTCTGTGTGCCTGTGTGTCTGTCTGTGTGTCTGTGTGTCTGTCTGTCTGTCTGTGTGTCTGTGTGTCTGCCTGTGTGTCTGTGTGTCTGTCTGTGTGTCTGTGTGTCTGTCTGTGTGTCTGTGTGTCTGCCTGTGTGTCTGCCTGTGTGTCTGTCTGTGTGTCTGTGTGTCTGTGTGTCTGCCTGTGTGTCTGTGTGTCTGTCTGTGTGTCTGTGTGTCTGTCTGTGTGTCTGTGTGTCTGTGTGTCTGTCTGTGTGTCTGTGTGTCTGCCTGTGTGTCTGTGTGTCTGTCTGTGTGTCTGTGTGTCTGTCTGTGTGTCTGTGTGTCTGTGTGTCTGTCTGTGTGTCTGTGTGTCTGCCTGTGTGTCTGCCTGTGTGTCTGTCTGTGTGTCTGTGTGTCTGTCTGTGTGTCTGTGTGTCTGTCTGTGTGTCTGTGTGTCTGTCTGTGTGTCTGTGTGTCTGTGTGTCTGTCTGTGTGTCTGTGTGTCTGTGTGTCTGTCTGTGTATCTGTGTGTCTGCCTGTGTGTCTGTGTGTCTGTGTGTCTGTCTGTGTGTCTGTGTGTCTGTGTGTCTGTCTGTGTGTCTGTGTGTCTGTGTGTCTGTGTGTCTGTGTGTCTGTGTGTCTGTCTGTGTGTCTGTGTGTCTGTCTGTGTGTCTGTGTGTCTGTGTGTCTGTGTGTCTGTCTGTGTGTCTGTCTGTCTGCCTGTGTGTCTGTCTGTGTGTCTGTCTGTGTGTCTGTGTGTCTGTGTGTCTGCCTGTGTGTCTGTGTGTCTGTCTGTGTGTCGGTGTGTCTGTCTGTGTGTCTGTGTGTCTGTGTGTCTGTGTCTGTCTGTGTGTCTGTCTGTGTGTCTGTGTGTGTTAGTGTCTGTGCGTTTATATGGACCTTTTGTCCGTTTGAAAGCGTCCTTACGTGGACCTCTCGGTTTAGGTGGACCCCTTACGTGGACCACCTCACAATTTCTTTCTGACAAGTTTAATGGGGGTTTAGATGGAATCTGATTGGAGTCTTGTGTGCTGTGAAACTGTGTGTGCGATTTTACTGCTGGAAGTAGTATCAGAAAAAAATGGTTTGAATTTTAGTTTAGGTGGACCTTTTACTCGGTCCATGTAAACCACATTGCAAAGGTCCACGTAACCCGAAAACAGACAAAAAACAAAAAATAAAAGTGTGTGTATAACAGACAAACTGTCTGTTTCACAGAAAATCTGTCTGTTTCACAGACAAATTTTTTGTTTAGTAACTTTGTTTCTTTTCAACACAAAGCGTTGAAAATGTAAATAAGTGACGTGCAACGGTACAATTACATGAAAACTTAAATTTAAACGCGAGAGCTCGCAAGCTAAAGTAGATTTCAAGTGCTTTGTCAGTATTAATTGATGCACTTACTTTAAACATTTTTCAATTCATTCTTTAAAACTGAACGCCAAGGCCACTAAGTGACATTTACGGACAAGACTCGGGAAAAGTAAACTAGATTAATTCGATTGCTCCCTGCAAGTCTGTCTCGTTCTGCAAAGCCCAAGAAGCCCCACTGTTTAGCTATTGGTCCGTGTGGCTAATGGGCTAGCCATGCTGGGGTCAGATATACCTTTTAGCTCGTACATAGAGCCGCGTAATATGTACATGCTATTGGCGATTTAGGGGGAAGGTTGCGCCTTCCCTCCCTCCATGCCTGAACCCACACACCTATCCTATTGGCCAGTGAGATAAACAGCTGTGTTCAGCCCCGGTCCAAGTAAAGCAACAATATAAAACCAGAAAAGACAAAAACCCCATCGTATCTAAAACCGAAAACACTCTTGCCCGCTTGCATCCAATACATCGACACTCGAACGAAAACAATAATGCTTAAGGAAGTGCAGCATCCGTCTTACGAGCGTCAAAAGTACGAAGTTGAGAGAGCAGTTAAATGTACGAATAAATTGTAAATTGGACTGGCCAACCCTCATCGTGTGAGTCCTATGATTGTGTATGTCTGCTGACAAGCTTAGCCGCTTACTAACAGCTGTGCTGGAGTCCACCTAAACCCCCTACGAACTTATCATGTGTGTCTGTTAGAAAGCTCGGCCGTTTACTAACAACTGTACGGGGGTCCACCTTAACCCTCATCGAACTTATCATAGTGTGTGTCTGTTGGTAAGCTGGGCCGTATACTAACAACTGTGCGGGGGGTCCACCTAAACCCTCATCGAACGAACTTGTCATAGTGTGTGTCTGTTGGAAAGCTGGGCCGTTTACCAACAACTGTACGGGGGTCCACCTTAACCCTCATCGAACTTATCATAGTGTGTGTCTGTTGGAAAGCTGGGCCGTTTACTAACAACTGTACGGGGGTCCACCTTAACCCTCTTCGAACTTATCATAGTGTGTGTCTGTTGGTAAGCTGGGCCGTATACTAACAACTGTGCGGGGGTCCACCTAAACCCTCATTGAACTTATCATTGTGTGTGTCTATTGGTAAGCTGGGCCGTATACTAACAGCTGTGCTGGGTCCACCTAAACCCTCTTCAAACTTATCATTGTGTGTCTGTTGGAAAGTTGGGCCGTATACTAACAACTGTGCGGGGGTCCACCTAAACCCTCATTGAACTTATCATAGTGTGTCTGTCTGCTGACAAGCTGGGCCGTATACTACGGGGGTCCACCTAAACCCTCTTCGAACTTATTATAGTGTGTGTCTGCTTACAAGCTCCTCGTTGTACTAACAACCATACGGAAGTATATAGATTTATCCATCACCGAGCCATCTTCGCTCGAACACTGATTCGGCGCAAATTGAATCTTCCTTGAAGCTGAAGGCAAACGATGGTCGCCACCATTAGTCGAAGAGTCGTCTGCTTTAAGCATCATAACGATGCATGTAGAAAAAAATATTTAAAAAATTGGTTGCAATGAATTCAAGTATCATAATTTATTGGGTCAAGAAATGTCACAAGTAGTTTGGACAGTGGTACCGCATTGATATCACGATTTCGACAGGAAACCTTACATAATAGTAGTTTTTTTAACCTGACCCATTTAGCAATAATGCCAATCATTTAGACAGAAGCAGCATAAAATAGGATCGAACAATTGCGCTAGGGTCCACCAAAACCCTCTCCGAACTTATCATAGTGTGTGTCTGTTGAAAAGCTAGGCCTTATACTAACAACTGTGCTGGGGTCCACCTAAACCCTCATCAAACTTATTATAGTGTGTGTCTGTTGAAAAGCTGGGCCGTATACTAACAACTGTGCTGGGGTCCACCTAAACACTCTTCGAACTTATTATAGTGTGTGTCTGCTGAAAAGCTGGGCCGTATACTAACAGTTGTGCTGGGGTCCACCTAAACCCTCATGAAACTTATCACAGTGTGTGTCTGCTGACAAGCTCGGCGTTGTACTTACACCCTTACAGAATATAGATACATTTATCCATCATCGAGCCATCTTTGCTTAAGCGCTGATTCGGCGCAAAGTGATTCTTATTTGAAGCTGAAGGCGAAGGATGGTCGCCACCATTAGTCGAAGAGTCGTCTGCTATAAGCACCATGACGACGCGTGTAGAAAAAATCATTTAAAAAATTGGTCGCAATGAATTCATGAATCCTGATTTATGAGCTCATGAAATATCATCAATAGTTTGGACAGTGATACCGCATTGATATCAAGATTTCGACAGGAATCCTATTTCGCGTTACATAATAGTAGTTTTTTAAGCTTGACACATTTAGCAATAATACCAATCATTTAGACAGAGCAGCATGGAATAGGATCGAACAACTGTGCTGGAGTCCACCTAAACCCCCATCGAACTTATCATAATGTGTGTCTGTCTGCTGTCAAGCTGGGCCGTACACTAACAGCTGTGCTTGGGTCCACCTAAACCCTCATCGAACTTATCATAGTGTGTGTCTGTTGGAAAGCTGGGCCGTATACTAACAGCTGTGCTGGGGTCCACCTTAACCCTCATCGAACTTATCATTGTGTGTGTCTATTGGTAAGCTGGGCCGTATACTAACAGCTGTGCTGGGTCCACCTAAACCCTCTTCAAACTTATCATTGTGTGTCTGTTGGAAAGTTGGGCCGTATACTAACAACTGTGCGGGGGTCCACCTAAACCCTCATTGAACTTATCATAGTGTGTCTGTCTGCTGACAAGCTGGGCCGTATACTACGGGGGTCCACCTAAACCCTCTTCGAACTTATTATAGTGTGTGTCTGCTTACAAGCTCCTCGTTGTACTAACAACCATACGGAAGTATAAAGATTTATCCATCACCGAGCCATCCTCGCTCGAACGCTGATTCAGCGCAAAAGTGATTCTTCTTTGAAGCTGAAGGCAAACGATGGTCGCCACCATTAGTCGAAGAGTCGTCTGCTATAAGCATCATAACAATGCATGTAGAAAAAAATCTTTTAAAAAATTGGTTGCAATGAATTCACGTATTATAATTTATAGGCTCATAAAATGTCACAAGTAGTTTGGACACTGATACCGCATTGATATCAAGAATTTGACAGGAAACTTACTTCGCGTTACATAATAGTAGTTTTTTTAACTTGACCCATTTAGCAATAATACCAATCATTTAGACATAAGCAGCATGAAATAGGATCGAACAACTGTGCTGGGGTCCACCTAAACCCTCATCGAACTTATCATAATGTGTTTGTTGGAAAGCTGAGCCGTATACTTAAAACTGTGTTGGGTCCACCTAAACCCTCATTGAACTTATCATAGTGTGTCTGTCTGTTGACAAGCAAGCTGAGCCGTTTACTAACAGCTATGCTGGGGTCCACCTAAACCCTCATTGAACTACTTATCATTGTGTCTGTCTGCTGACAAGCTGGGCCGTATACTAACAACTGTGCTGGGGTCCACCCAAACCCTCTTCGAACTTATTATAGTGTGTGTCTGGTGGAAAGCTGAGCCGTTTACTAACACCTGTGCTGGGGTCCACCTAAACCCTCATCAAACTTATCATATGAGTGTGTGTGTTGGTTAGCTGGGCTGTATACTAACAACTGTGCGGGGGTCCACCTGAACCCTCTTCGAACTTATCATAGTGTGTGTCTGCTTAAAAGCTCGTCATTGTACTAACTCCCTTACAGAAGTAGATAGATTCATCCATCACCGAGCCATCTTCGCTCGAGCGCTGATTCTGCGCAAATTGATACTTATTTGAAGCTGAAGGCGAAGGATGGTCGCCACCATAAGTGGAAGAGTCGTCTGCAATAAGCACCATGACGACGCGTGTAAAAAATAATTTAAAAATGGGTTGCAATGAAGTCATGAATCATGATTTATGGGCTCATAAAATATCATCAATAGTTCTGACATTGGTACCGCATTGATATAAAAATTTCGACAGGAATTTGTACTAACAACCTTACGGATTATTATTTTTTTTTCGACAGGAAAACTACTTCGTTTTAAAAAATAGTAGTTTGTTAAGCTTGAACTATTTAGCAATAATGCAATCATTCAGACAGAAGCAGCATGGAATAGGATCGAACAACTGTGGTGGGGTCCACCTAAACCCTCATCAAACTTATCATAGTGTGTTTGTTGGAAAGCTGAGCCGTATACAAACACCTAAACCCTCTTCGAACTCATCATAGTGTGTGTCTGTTGGTAAGCTGGGCCGTATGCTAACATCTGTCCTGGGGTCCACCTAAACTCTCATTGAACTTATCATAGTTAGCCTCTTCACGAAGCGATTCCAGAAACAGAATTTCACAAGAAATATTGCAGTTTAACAAAAATTTAACAATTTTTTATTCTCCTAAATCTTAAATCTATTGTAACAATTCACGGTAAATATAAGTAAATTTTAATTTTTGAAAACAAATAGACCGAATTCTAAATCGCAGCCTATTCGCCGCTGAAAAGTTATACTTTGCAAAATGGTTCTGGTTTTAGGACCAGAATCGACGAAATGAAGAGGCTCAGTATGTCTGTTGGTAAGCTGGGCTGTATGCTAACAACCTTACAGAAGATTTGCCAGCATTTAGATAGAATCGGTGGCTGATAGATTCATGTACTAAATCTTTGCACGAGTGCTGATTCAGCGCAAATAGATTCTTCATTGAAGCTGAAGGCGAAGGATGGTCGCCACTATTAGTCGAAGAGTCGTCTGCCATAAGCAACATGACGACACGTGTAGAAAAATATTATTAAAAAAATTGGTCGCGAAAATAAATGAAATTAGTATCATGATTTAAATGGCCTCATCATCACAGTTTACAGTTTCATATATCACACAGAACTTGTGTGTGTCTGCTACTAGGCTGGGTGTGGTACTATCAGCTTTACAGTAGTTTTTCCATCATTTTCGAAACAGATTTATTTGCAGAGTAAATTTGCTTGATACAATGGAATCATATTTTTCGCGATTTTTCATTAATCAGTTATGGGCTGCGACGTCACAATGCCAATGGCAGACGGCTCATATAGTGACGTGTCCTTCGATTCATCCACTGAGTTTTGCTTCGAAAAATAATCATTTTGCGCGGAATCACAAATATGTACAAACAAATAGTACTCGAATCTATCAGCCACCGAGTCCATCTAAATGCTTGGCAACATCTCTGTAAGGTTGTTAGTACAACACCCTAGCCTACCAACAGACACACACTATGATAAGTTTGATGAGGGTTTAGGTGGACAGCTGTTATTACACGGCTCAGCTTGTCAGCAGACACACTATGATAAGTTCGAAGAGGGCTTAGGTGGACCCCAGCACAGTTTTTCGATCTTATTCCATGGCGCTTCTGTCTGCTTAATCCATCGCTAAATGGGTCAGGTATAGAAAACTACTGTTATGTAGTTGAAGTATGAAGTAGGTTTCCTGTCGTAATCTGATGCCAATTCAGTATTGCTGTCAAAAATATTGACGATGTTTTACAAGCTCACAAATCATTACATTTTAATTCAATTCGTTTTGCCACCAATTTTCTAAGGTGCTGAATTCTACAAATCAACTGGTGCAAAATAATTTGTTCTAAAGTTAATTAGAGCTTTAATCGGTTTTTATTCTGTTCGGGCCTTTAGTTAAAAGGTCATAGTTTTACTTTTTTATTTGCATTATCTTCTGTAAAAGCAAGTGTCATTGAAGACCTCGTATGATGGGGTCCAGTTAAACCCTCAATAGACCACAATCGATCGATTGGTCCACCTATACCTACAGAAATGAATGGTCCACCTAAACGGGGTCCAGCTAAACACAAAATATATTAAGTTCAATTCTCTCGAACTGGAGCCTTCTCAAGTCTAATAAACAAACAGTCTGATGCCTTTGCATCCAAGTGGCATTAGTTTTGCCAGTTTTTTAAAGAAACTAGGTGGTCCACCTAACGCACTATCGAAACGGCAGTCCATGTAAACACACACACACTGGTATATATGTCTGTCTGTGTGTCTGTGTGTCTGTCTGTGTGTCTGTGTGTCTGTGTGTCTGTCTGTGTGTCTGTGTGTCTGTGTGTCTGTCTGTGTGTCTGTGTGTCTGCCTGTGTGTCTGTGTGTCTGTCTGTGTGTCTGTCTGTCTGCCTGTGTGTCTGTCTGTGTGTCTGTGTGTCTGTCTATGTGTCTGTGTGTCTGCCTGTGTGTCTGTGTGTCTGTCTGTGTGTCTGTGTGTCTGTCTGTGTGTCTGTGTGTCTGTGTGTCTGTGTGTCTGTCTGTGTGTCTGTCTGTCTGCCTGTGTGTCTGTCTGTGTGTCTGTGTGTCTGCCTGTGTGTCTGTCTGTGTGTCTGTGTGTCTGCCTGTGTGTCTGTGTGTCTGTCTGTGTGTCTGTGTGTCTGTGTGTCTGCCTGTGTGTCTGTGTGTCTGCCTGTGTGTCTGTGTGTCTGTCTGTGTGTCTGTGTGTCTGCCTGTGTGTCTGCCTGTGTGTCTGTCTGTGTGTCTGTGTGTCTGTGTGTCTGCCTGTGTGTCTGTGTGTCTGTCTGTGTGTCTGTGTGTCTGTCTGTGTGTCTGTGTGTCTGTGTGTCTGTCTGTGTGTCTGTGTGTCTGCCTGTGTGTCTGTGTGTCTGTCTGTGTGTCTGTGTGTCTGTCTGTGTGTCTGTGTGTCTGCCTGTGTGTCTGTGTGTCTGTCTGTGTGTCTGTGTGTCTGTGTGTCTGTGTGTCTGTCTGTGTGTCTGTGTGTCTGTCTGTGTGTCTGTGTGTCTGCCTGTGTGTCTGTGTGTCTGTCTGTGTGTCTGTGTGTCTGTCTGTGTGTCTGTGTGTCTGTGTGTCTGTCTGTGTGTCTGTGTGTCTGCCTGTGTGTCTGCCTGTGTGTCTGTCTGTGTGTCTGTGTGTCTGTCTGTGTGTCTGTGTGTCTGTCTGTGTGTCTGTGTGTCTGTCTGTGTGTCTGTGTGTCTGTGTGTCTGTGTGTCTGTGTGTCTGCCTGTGTGTCTGTGTGTCTGTGTGTCTGTCTGTGTGTCTGTGTGTCTGTCTGTGTGTCTGTCTGTGTGTCTGTGTGTCTGTCTGTGTGTCTGTGTGTCTGTGTGTCTGTCTGTGTGTCTGTGTGTCTGTCTGTGTGTCTGTGTGTCTGTGTGTCTGTCTGTGTGTCTGTGTGTCTGTGTGTCTGTCTGTGTGTCTGTGTGTCTGTGTGTCTGTGTGTCTGTCTGTGTGTCTGTCTGTGTGTCTGTCTGTGTGTCTGTGTGTCTGTCTGTGTGTCTGTGTGTCTGTGTGTCTGTCTGTGTGTCTGTGTGTCTGTGTGTCTGTGTGTCTGTGTGTCTGTGTGTCTGTCTGTGTGTCTGTGTGTCTGTCTGTGTGTCTGTGTGTCTGTGTGTCTGTGTGTCTGTGTGTCTGTCTGTGTGTCTGTCTGTCTGCCTGTGTGTCTGTCTGTGTGTCTGTCTGTGTGTCTGTGTGTCTGTGTGTCTGCCTGTGTGTCTGTGTGTCTGTCTGTGTGTCTGTGTGTCTGTCTGTGTGTCTGTGTGTCTGTGTGTCTGTGTCTGTCTGTGTGTCTGTCTGTGTGTCTGTGTGTCTGTCTGTGTGTCTGTGTGTCTGTCTGTGTGTCTGTGTGTCTGTGTGTCTGTCTGTGTGTCTGTGTGTCTGTGTGTCTGTCTGTGTGTCTGTGTGTCTGCCTGTGTGTCTGTGTGTCTGTCTGTGTGTCTGTCTGTCTGCCTGTGTGTCTGTCTGTGTGTCTGTGTGTCTGTCTATGTGTCTGTGTGTCTGCCTGTGTGTCTGTGTGTCTGTCTGTGTGTCTGTGTGTCTGTCTGTGTGTCTGTGTGTCTGTGTGTCTGTGTGTCTGTCTGTGTGTCTGTCTGTCTGCCTGTGTGTCTGTCTGTGTGTCTGTGTGTCTGTCTGTGTGTCTGTGTGTCTGTGTGTCTGTCTGTGTGTCTGTGTGTCTGCCTGTGTGTCTGCCTGTGTGTCTGTCTGTGTGTCTGTGTGTCTGTCCGTGTGTCTGTGTGTCTGTCTGTGTGTCTGTGTGTCTGTCTGTGTGTCTGTGTGTCTGTGTGTCTGCCTGTGTGTCTGTGTGTCTGTCCGTGTATCAGTATTTTCCGTTAGTGTTTCCTAACAGCTGACTTGTCATGGAGACCGTCGGATGGAGCCAAGCTTGAACAATTAAAAACCCCAAACTGCCAGGTGAAGAAGCAATGATATAAAATTTCTGTCAGCAAAAAGCTGCACTAATTGTTACCAAGGCAGCAAGCAGGGAGCCATAATCTCACTCAGTTCTTTCTTTAAAATTTTTTTGTCTTCTGTGGCGTGAAATCGCCGTGCTGGCATGATTCAGCTTGAATGGGTAATTTTTATCCTACTGGATGTCTCCTGCTGCCGATTAGCGCTAATTGCTGTAGTCGCTGACAGCCTGAAAAGATCGCGTTTGGAAATTAAAATTAGGAAATTATGGCTCCATGTGTGAAAAATGTGACAAATTGTTAAGACCTGACCCGCTCACGCCTCACTAATTGTGTCTACGAGCCGCCAATGGCAATATATGAGTTATTCATTAGTAACCCACTGTGCATAAGTGCACGCAACTATACCTCGTATAGTTACTGATTCTTCATTAATAAAAACATTCCAACAGTAGATGACAGATAGATTCGCAACGCAAACTTGGCAACTTGGCGCTGCGTATGAACGCACTCAGCTTATCAAATCAACTGCTGGATTAAGTCTCTCTCATACTCTTCTTTCACCGAGGTCAGTGACCGTGATGGACGAGTCGGTATATATTGATTCAGCGCCCCCTGCCTCCGAGATGGCTTCACGCCTACACAGAGCATCGTATTAGTTCGGCAGTGTCATCTCTGGGCTGATTACGGGTCTCAAAATCCCATGTCCTAGATGGTACATCCTAGTTTCTAGATCCTAGATGACAAACAAAAATAAAAAAAGCTAATTCTTAAATTTTATACCTTATTTCCTCGACACTAGATCCTAGATCCCAGATCCCAGATCCCAGATTCCAGATCCTAGATCCCAGATCCTAGATCCCAGATTCTACATCCAAGATCCCAGATCATAGATCCCAGATCCTAGATCCCAGATCCTAGATCCCAGATCCTAGATCCCAGATCCTAGATCCCAGATCCTAGATCCCAGATCCTAGATCCCAGATCCTAGATCCCAGATCCTAGATCCCAGATCCTAGATCCCAGATCCTAGATCCCAGATCCTAGATCCCAGATCCTAGATCCCAGATCCTAGATCCCAGATCCTAGATCCCAGATCCTAGATCCCAGATCCTAGATCCCAGATCCTAGATCCCAGATCCTAGATCCCAGATCCTAGATCCCAGATCCTAGATCCCAGATCCTAGATCCCAGATCCTAGATCCCAGATCCTAGATCCCAGATCCTAGATCCCAGATCCTAGATCCCAGATCCTAGATCCCAGATCCTAGATCCCAGATCCTAGATCCCAGATCCTAGATCCCAGATCCTAGATCCCAGATCCTAGATCCCAGATCCTAGATCCCAGATCCTAGATCCTAGATCCTAGATCCTAGATCCCAGATCCTAGATCCCAGATCCTAGATCCCAGATCCTAGATCCCAGATCCTAGATTCGAGATCTTAGATCCCAGATCCTAGATCCCAGATCCTAGATCCCAGATCCTAGATCCCAGATCCTAGATCCCAGATCCTAGATCCCAAATCCTAGATGACGGATATTAGATCCTTGATGCATGATTTATGATCCTTTATTCGAAGTCCTAGATTCTAGATCTTTGATCCTAGGTCCCATATGGCATATACCAGATCCCAGATCCTAGATTCAAAATCTCACAGGCAGCAAATACACTGTAAACGAAATTCAAAACGATATACTCCATTTCCTTGATCTAAGATCCTAGATACCTGATCCCAAAACCAAGGTCCTAGATTACGGAAACTAGATCTTTCTGTCCCTGATAATAAATCAAAGTCCCCAGTTCTTAGATGCTCAATTTAAAATCCTACCTGCTGAGCCCTCCTAGATTATTCTCGATTTCACTTCGCAGTTCCACAGCAGCACTTTAGTAATTGGTGCATTCTTTTCCATCTTTTTTTCATTTGCGACTCAATAGTTTAACTACGTTAACATGTTGCGCCAGCATTTTAATAACTTTTCGTACTAAAATCATTAGAAAAGAACTTAATACTTTTCCCAATTTAGAAATGAAGACAGGCTAGGCATGGGAAAAATCCCAACTTTTTTATCGCAATCATCTTCGACAGTAGTAACTCATACTTGATTCTCAAGTCCAATATCAGCCAAAATTATTTGACTGTCTTTCTAGTTTTGAGTCAAAAATTATTGGTTTTCAAAAGTCAATTTTGCTTGCAAAGGAAAATACTTGAACAGATAAGGGATAAAGAATTGACCAGCCAACTGTTAATAAACTAGCATAGGAACTGATCTGCGACCTTGGCGTCTAGCTAGCTAGAGCCTGCTGACTGGTCACGTGATCTTGAAAGCTTTACGATAATCCGGGCTGCTTTGCAAAGCCAAAGCTGAGTGCCCAAATGTGAGAGAGTTTGTCTTTCACCACTATGAGGATGTGTTTTTTCCACACTGGCTTTTCCCATGGCTTACTGCTTTTCTCCTACTCAGTGTTGGCTGCTGCTAATGAGACTCGTCGCGTCTGTCCGCCATCTTCCTGTGACCTCCAGCATCTCCTCTTGCTGGGGCGGCTGGTCGAGGCGAGGCCAGGGCCCAGCCAGCTAGAGGATCCGGGCTGGCTGAGATTTTCCTGTTTTCTAGTTCAAGCGAGGCTCAAAAAATACTTTATTTTTTTTTCAATTTCAAAGGATGGCGAGGAGAAGCTAAAGCAGTGGGGAGGAGGAATTGCGTGCGAGGAACAAGGCGGGATTAGAAGTAAAAAGTACTTTTCCCACAGTTAGACGTGCGATTTGCATATGCAGAGTTATCTGAACTTTTTTAAGGCTAAAAGTGAATGCGGAGCACTGCAGATTGATCAGAGTGACTGCTGGAGTGACTTTTGAGTACCATTAGGGCAAAGTTTAATAACTATTCGAGTGGTGTCTAAGTTTCCCAATTATATTCATACTCGAGTTTTCATTCGGTCTTTGATAATTGCACCAATCAATCAGTTCAGCCTTCTTTTAATTCTTTACTTAACTAAATTTTTAATTAACCACCGTTGAAGAGAAAAGGCCTGAGCGAGCCGAGTTAGCTACTTGAAGTATATTGTTTGCAAGATTTGTGCATTGACCTGCCCAAGCAAGTCTGGGATTGCAGTAACGCAGAGAGAAGTTTGCAACTCAATTCAGATAGTTTTTTTAGACAACCCTCCCAGCTTCTAGCTCTCCTCTTCTCAGCTCCCTAGACTCTCCACTCTTTGGCCGGCTCTCCAGAAAGTGCTTTCTAGTTAACCTCCCGCCAATTCCCCATGGAAGAATTTGCTCCCGACCAAAGCAGTTTTTTCAAAACGAGATTCGATCGGAGACCACTCGAAAGGTCAAAGGCATTTTCGTCGGCAAAGTAAGTAGCTTGCTTTGATCGAACTTTAAAAAACGACAGTGGTAGTCCCGATGTAGGCTGTTGGCTGGTCTAGCTAATGTAATGCTTTATCATGTCTGACTGGATTTGCCAATGTTTCTACTGGCAGTAGCAGCATTGGGCAATGCCTTATAAATTTTTTTAACCGATTAGAAAGCCATATTATACGAGCTAGAATAAATATTGTCATTTGACTCAAAATATGCTTAAAAAACTCGATATTAAATGACAAAAAGTAATCTGCTTTTTAGTCGGCTAGATACTTTTTTGTACGGCAAAAATTTATTTCCCAGCTTAAAAAAGCGAAATCTGCAGGAGGGCTGCAGGCACCTTGACGCTTGAAGTGACATCGTCCTACAACAAGCGACGGGGCATGACTGTCCATTGCGCTGACTCCTGAAGCGCGTTCAGTCACACTAAATACCGTACGCAAGCATATACGCACACACGGTACAGAATTACAGTATAGCACCCAGTCACGCACTCACATAGGGTGTGCAAACGGGTAATTCCGGGCATGTACACTCTCTATGCCTTGGGGGTTGCCTTCATCGGCGTAAATTGCACGACCTACAAAGCGGGGTCGAACCTGGACCAGTGGCACACAAGGCAGACGCGCTAGACCGCCGAGCCACTCGCCCCCCCCATTTATTTGGCATCAGTTAGTTGACAAAGATTTAAAGACTTAAAAAAACTAAAATACAGGTTAAAAAGCCAGTAAAACTGTCATGTAGCATAAGTACTAGCTAGCGGACAAAAATATTCGTTAGCGGAAAAATAAGACAGCATTCATAATCAGAAACCAATTTTTTAGCAGCTGCGAAGCGATGCATCAAAAAATACGCTAGTACAATTCGAAAACTCGAGCCGGAGCCAAAAATAAACATTTTCATTTTTTATTTTTCATGCCTCATGTCCCCTCCGTTAGTTGAAATAAAAATTTAAATAATACTCATTGATGCCCAATCGGTAGGGCACTAATCTGGATCTTCATCTCCCATTTTTCCCTCTCTCTTCATGCCATGCCACTCGAGCCTGTCACAAAGAGCCGTGAGTGCATAGAAAGCTAATCCACTATGCTGAAGGATAAATCTCCCACGCTTCGCGGACAGCGCCTGCTTAGCATGGGACGCCTCAAACTTCATCATTGGCGCCTTGCCTGAGAGAAACACAAAATGTTCTGCGCGTTTTGGCGAAATTAACCAGAAGGGCAACGGATGGGGAAGAGTCTGGACTAGGGGAGGAGGCGTCGGGACTTTAGCGGGTGAGGGGGGCGAGTGGGACGGGCTGGTTGAGCATCGATCTGAGCACCGCCAGGCAGCGCGCTCCTGCCTCTCCATCCCGCCAGCCACCTCTCCCCCCAGCTGACCAAGGCGGACAGCCCCTCACCCGTCCAATGCTTTCAGATCCTCTCCATCTCTCTTCTCCTGCTGCCTCTGCTCTTCCCCATTCCGCGTCGCGGCCACCTCGACCTCCGCCCGTCCAAAATCGTGCTCTCAGCGACCCGCCCCGCTACACTGCCCAGCTCAAAGAAGCTACACCCCCCATAAACCTCCGCCTCCCACCGCCGACGACGTGTTTTATTCCCCACGCCGAACCTTCGACGGTAACGGTGGCTGTCTTCTCATAGACGCTCGGACCATGGATTGACACATCAAGCGAGGCATAGAAAAGACAGGCAGTGAGAGTGACAGAGGACAGTCGGGCTCATCGGGATGTCCTCATCGTCGGCATTTAACTTTCAAGCCCCCTCGCCGGCCAGCTCGCCGGAGTCAGCTAGCGGGGAGCTGATGATGCAGCGGCAGCAGCAGAAACAGCGGCAGCAGCAGCAAGTTGTCCAGCAGGACGAGCCGCTCCGAACCACGCCGTTATTAGGCGCCATTTTGGCCACTTCCGAAGACCTTTGCGACGAATATCAGGCGCAGCAGAGGCACCGCCTCAGCCCGGACTTGTTTGCTCCCGGGGCATGGGACGAAGGCGGGAGCGGCGGCGGCGGCGGCGGCGGCGGAGTGAGTCTGGGGTTCGAACCCTTCCACCCGGTCATCACGCTTATCCACGTGGTTTTCCTCTATCCCTTAATAATCTGTGTGACATCTCATGCATTCCCTAATTCCCTGCATCCAATCTCACGCATTCCCTTATTCCCTGCATCCCATCTCATGCATTCCCTTATTCCCTGCATCCAATCTCACGCATTCCCTTATTCCCTGCATCCCATCTCATGCATTCCCTAATTTCCAGCATCCCATCTCATGCATTCCCTAATTCCCTGCATCCCATCTCATGCATTCCCTAATTTCCAGCATCCCATCTCACGCACTCCCTTATTCCCTGCATCCCATCTCATGCATTCCCTAATTTCCTGCATCCCATCTCATGCATTCCCTAATTCCCTGGATCCCATCTCATGCACTCTCTAATTCCCTGCATCCCATCTCATGCACTCTCTAATTCCCTGGATCCCATCTCATGCACTCTCTAATTCCCTGCATCCCATCTCATGCACTCTCTAATTCCCTGGATCCCATCTCATGCACTCTCTAATTCCCTGGATCCCATCTCATGCACTCTCTAATTCCCTGGATCCCATCTCATGCACTCTCTAATTCCCTGCATCCCATCTCATGCACTCTCTAATTCCCTGGATCCCATCTCATGCACTCTCTAATTCCCTGCATCCCATCTCATGCACTCTAATTCCCTGCATCCCAGCATCCCTGCATATCTATTTCCGTACGCCCTTTCCTACTCTCTAGCTCTATTTTACATAGTATTTAGAAAGTAAAAAGTAGCTATTCATCCCCGCTCAGACAAATCACTGCTCCATGCATATACAATTTTTATAGCTTACTTTCTCAATTTTTTTCACACCGATCGCCTTTATGTCTGACCCCCTTCTAACCTTTTAATCTTTCTTTCGTTTAACATTTAGCATCCCAGAAACTTTGAAAAGCTTTTCTCTATATGTGCTTCTAATCGCAAATTTCCATAATTTTGTATCTCTACTTTCTACAGTTTCTATGCTCTGTCCGCTCGGCTTCTTGCTGCAGCTTCATCGATTCTCTTTTTCTTACGGATGAGAATGAGAACTTTTGCTGAGCTCGCAGAATGGGAAGAAGCGGATAAGAATGGGGCTAGTGGGAGTATTCCCATTTGGGGATAACTCACAGACAGCAATGCGGAGCCCGTCTCACTGGGATAGTAGGTGAATGGTTCCGAAAAAGTGGGAGAAGAAAGAAGATAGGGAGACCAGGGCGGGATTTGCTCGCTGCGCGCATTGTGGAGGAATGATAAACCCGGAATATTCAAGGCTTTGAATAATCTCAAATTCTGCCCTTATTTGATTCTGAAAGACGGCTTGCTGCCTGCAAGAAATATGATAAAAAATAAAGTTTCTTGTCCGTTAAGAGCCTTTTTTTAGAAGCAAAGAGTCTTGCTGGAAGACGGTCCTGGAGATAAGCTCAGACAGACAGACAGACAGGCCGCTAGTGGGATTTGCTGCGCGCAGTCAGGCTGAAGAAGTTCACCCACCCCCCTGCCGGTCCGCTTGGCATAACAGTACAGACAGGCCCAAGCCGTGTCCGTACACACTGAGTAGGGGAGGCACACTAAGCCATAATTGCTCAAGCCACACCCCGGTCCACAGAGATAGTCACGGCTTTGTCACCCGCATCTCATCCCCCCCCCCATTCGTTTCAGAACGGAAACAGGCGCTATCCGACGGGAAAACAGGTAAGCAGATCGAGCAGCATTTTTTGTCTGTCTTTTATAGCCTAGATTATCTTGATCTGTCCCAGGCCTCCTGCACTTGTGCATCGCAAAGCTCTCATACGCCATGCGCTCCCCAACCTTCCAAGGCGGCAGCCTCGGGGCGGGCTCAGGTTTCTCTCAAATCGACTGCCGTCAATCAATAATAGGCTTGGCAAATCTGCTTCCCAGCATCTTCATCTAAAGGCGGGCCGTAGCTTGAATCGTCCCCATAAGGAGAGTCTGTCCGTCTGTGGCTTTGATAATTATTCTTTCATCAATTAATTGTATTTCCCTTCCGGTTTGACTGATAGGTTTCGCTCATTCGGGGCCTAAGTTTGGCCTAAAACTGCTTTGATTTACGTCTGAATGGGTGTCAGATAGGGCGTCAGAATGGGTGTCAGACAAGGCGTCAGAATGGGTGTCAGATAGGGCGTCAGAATGGGTGTCAGACAAGGCGTCAGAATGGGTGTCAGATAGGGCGTCAGAATGGGTGTCAGATAGGGCGTCAGAATGGGTGTCAGATAGGGTGTCAGAATGGGTGTCAGATAGGGTGTCAGAATGGGTGTCAGATACTGTGTCAGAATGGGTGTCAGATAGGGCGTCAGAATGGGTGTCAGATAGGGTGTCAGAATGGGTGTCAGATAGGGCGTCAGAATGGGTGTCAGATAGGGTGTCAGACAAGGCGTCAGAATGGGTGTCAGATAGGGTGTCAGATAGGGCGTCAGAATGGGTGTCAGATAGGGTGTCAGAATGGGTGTCAGATAGGGCGTCTGAATATGACTCGTAGATGTCATATAGGGTGTCAGAATGGGTGTTAGATAGGGCGTCTGAATATGACTCGTAGATGTCATATAGGGCATCAAAATGGGTGTCAGATCGGGTGTCAGACAAGGCGTCAGATAGGGCGTCAGATAGGGTGTCAGATAGGGCGTCAGAATGGGTGTCAGATAGGGCGTCTGAATGGGTGTCAGATAGGGCGTCAGAATGGGTGTCAGATAGGGTGTCGGAATGGGCGTCGGAATGGGTGTCAGAATGGGTGTCAGATAGGTAATAAAAATTGATGTAAAATTTATCCGCTGACTTTATTCACGGAATTTTATTTCATGTTCAGCCTACATCCGGCATGCATATGGCTACAGCAACCTGTCAGGTGATCAAACCGGAAGTGCGGCATCATCAGCAGCAACATCAGCAACAGCTGCTGCACCAACAACAATATCGGTATCAGCAGCAGCAGCAGCAGCAGCAGCAGCAACAACAACAACAACAACAACAACAACAACAACAACAACAACAACAACAGCAGCAACAACAACAACAACAACAACAACAGCAGCAAATTCAGCTGGCTCATCGGCAGCAACAAGTGACTCAGCCTCCGGAAATCGAATTTCACTACGTCACTGAATCAATAGCGGGTGAGGCGGCGCAACATTTCTGACACTGCAGACTTCCCTGTCAGCTAAATAAACAATAAACAAAATTTTTTCAGTTCTGAATGTTGGCCCGCACCGTCAGACAGCAAACCAGCGTTACGGATTACAGCAGCAGCAGCAGCCGCCGCCTGCGCCGAATCAGCATCAACCCTGGTTGGCTGAGCTGGCTGCCGAGCTGCAGCTGACTCACAATTTCAAATTGTTTAATTTGTCCGAGCCGCAATCGGATCTGCAGATCCTTTGTCCCCAGGTGATTAATATTTTCCCCATCTAGACACATACGAGCTAATCTAGAAAATCAAAACTTCTGACTCATTTTTTTGTATCGACTGACACATGTCATCGACGTATGAGACTTCTGACACATTTTCTTGCATTGACTGACACATCTCATCGACGTATAAGACTTCTGACTCATTTCCTTACATCGACTGACACACCTCATCGACTTACGAGACTTCTGACTCATTTCCTTGTATCGACTGACACATCTCATCGACATTTGAGACTTCTGACTCATTTCCTTGTATCGACTGACACATCTCATCGACTTACGATACTTCTGACTCATTTCCTTGTATCGACTGACACATCTCATCGACTTACGATACTTCTGACTCATTTCCTTGTATCGACTGACACATCTCATCGACGTTTGAGACTTCTGACTCATTTCCTTGTATCGACTGACACATCTCATCGACTTACGATACTTCTGACTCATTTCCTTGTATCGACTGACACACCTCATTGACTTACGAGACTTCTGACTCATTTCCTTGTATCGACTGACACATCTCATCGACTTACGATACTTCTGACTCATTTCCTTGTATCGACTGACACACCTCATCGACTTACGAGACTTCTGACTCATTTTCTTGTATCGACTGACACATCTCATCGACGTATGAGACTTCTGACTCATTTCCTTACATCGACTGACACATCTCTGATGCTTCTATAATATTCTGACACATAGAGCAGACAGAAAATGCCTTGCATTGAGATACTTTCTGATAAAAAAACATTGACCGAATTTATCATTTTTGATAGTTTTTTTAAATTTATAACTGACGAAGAATTCAAAATGATTCTCATCGCATCTCAACTAGGTCAGACCAACCGCCCAGTTCTCTAAACTATGCCACTGTAAAATGTCTTCCTACATATGTAATCCACGTTGTGCATAACACGTCGACAGCCTCCTCTAAATGAAAAATTAATGAAGCACGTCATTCTCCACGTCCAGGTTCGCGAATTCAACTGGCCGGAAGGCCTGGCCCCCACCCTGGACAGCCTCTGCGACCTGTGCAAAGCTGTTGACGCGTGGACCAACTGCGGCACAGCCAATGTGGCCGTGGTTTACTGCCGTGGAGAGCTGGGCAGACTGGCCACGTTCCTCATGGCTTACATGTACTACTGCACCACCAGTATGACCAGCCAGTGAGTTACCATACTGAATGTCTGTTACCTTTATTAATTGCCAGTAGAAACTCTATGGTTGCCAAAACCTACAGCCAACCTCACTCCCTTCCTGTCCAACCCCACAGCCACCTCACTCCCTTTCTGCCCTACCCCACAGCCAACCTCACTCCCTGCCTGTCCAACCCCACAGCCACCTCACTTCCTGCCTCTCAAACCCCGCAGCCACCTCACTCCCTGCCTCTCAAACCCTAAAGCCACCTCACTCCCTGCGAAACCCTGTGTCCACCTCGCTCCCTGCCAGGTAAAACTACAGCCAACTGACTACCTGCCTGTCAAACCGCAATTACTTGCGGTCCAATCCAACGGTCTGAACTTTCTCAGTGTAAAATGACGATCTTTTAATCAAATCGATGCGTTCAATATGCACTCTCGAAGGCATTTAATCCATGAAAAAAGTTGAAACGTTAGTACGGTAATAAAATTCGCAAATTAGATTGGATGGAACCAGACAGAAACGTCAGCGAAATTCTAGCCGAAATAGGAAAAAGCGATGGCCAATTCATTCTTCCTCTTGCGGGAACAACTACTCCCCTGGTCAAATTTGCTTCCAGCTGGTCGCAATCCAGCCTCCATCAACTGCATGTTTGAGTGAAGCAGAGGGACAGACAGCCGCTAATTTCTTTAGCAATTAATCGGTCCGCCCGCCAAGCGGAAAGTCAATCTCCGATGCACTTTTACCCCGGGCCAGATACTCGCACACTGTTCAGATAACACGCGATTGAGTAGCAATGATCAATGCATGCACCTCCCCTGTCGTTCCCCAGCAGTCGAGGTGGCAATTTAGTATGCAACAGTATTTTCCAACTCGCTCTGAGTAACCTGACACCTGTTGCTCGCGATTCGTACGATCAGGCAGTCAGAGAGAGAGAAGAGCGAGGCTGCAACTATATAGCTGGATGATGAAGACAGAATGGGAGCTAAGCCGCAGTTGATTTGGGAGGCAACCAGACCAATGCGAGCTACTCCGAGTCTGCAGTCGGGCACTGATTAGATAGGGAAAAACTCCGCCTGGAATTCCCAATCCCATCACACTGCAGAGGAATTTTTTCTCTGATTGAGTCCGAAACTCCTCCTGCTGTCGGGACCGCAGTTTAATTAAAGTTCTCGGGGCCGTCGCTCTCCATCTCTGTCTCCCCCAGTCCCTCAGCTGTGTCCAAAGTAATAGTTGACAATTTTGTAGAGGCTAAACTGGCACGCCTGGAGTTACCAATCGGACCATTGAAACTTGCAGTCGATGGAAGAAAATAAAAGGAAATAAGCTTACTGCAAAGGGTACTAAGTGTACATTGGGCGCATATCTGATTGTAAGGGTTAGTTGCGCGTCTATTTAGCGAGAAGGTCTTTTGTGTGTGCTTCCCTTCAGTTAGATAGACCAATTGAGACGCACAATAGTTTGATTAGAGGGTGAAAAAATACTATTTTTACTATTTTTACACTTTGAAGTCGGTCCCCAAAAGCTTTTGTGACAGGGCTATAGCTACAAGTCACAAGCTGCTCATAAGCTCTCAGTTTAGTTGCTAACCCTGTCTGCTAGTTGGGACATCATGACTAACCTCTGGATTTTATTCTACCTAGTTTTATAATTAATTCATTCCTCTTGACGCTTCGCAGACAGCAGAGACAAGACTCGCGTTGGTTATCAATCAAACGATTCCACGACGACCGACTCAGCCTGTGCACTGTGCCATCGCAGAAGCGCTACGTCAACTATTTCGCAGGACTGCTGTCCGGCAGCTTCCTGATCAGCAGTCGGACAGTGTACCTTGACAGGCTGCTGTTGCACGGCCTACCTAGAGGCGGCGACGGCAGGCCAATGCAGGGACACTACTTTGTGAAAGTCTACCTCAACCTTAGTCTGGTCCACGCTTCGCCCGTGCAGTAAGCTCTTGTGTTCTGCACGGCTGTAGAGTACCTTAGAGTACATTGCTTTGCCGCGAATGTCTTGTGTACATTTTTTGATAGGGCCGTTTTGTGCGCATTGGTTTGATTGGGAGGTCTTGTCTTGCGTAAATTTTTTTTGACAGGGACGTTGTCAAATCATTGTAAAGATGCACTTTTCGTAACTCATACTCGTAAAATATTTATGAGCCAGCGCTTTCAATTAAACCCATGTACACAAGGCCTTTCCATAAGAACACTTAAAAAGCAATAGAATTACCCTGGGCAACATTTAAAACAAAATTCTTTAAACTTTGACGAGCATTGACTTCTCTAAGTTGGGATGGTTTTTCTTCGTGCACTTTTTGCGTTTTAAATTTTGCCCAGTGTACTTCTTTGTTGTTTTTTAACGATTCCACTTTATTTCTTTAGCCCCTTGCACTGTTTTGACAAGCTGCTCATGAAAGCTATGCCTATGCATTGAACATATTCTAGGCCTTTTCCACAATTTTAAGCCTGAGAAATTTCGCTCACTGAAGCAAATGTTTTCTATCAAAACCAACTGCTAGGCTCCGTACGTGAACTCAGTAAGCCAATTGATTTTTGAAACACAAGCCTTCTCCAAGCAGAATAGTTTTGTCAGCGGAGTTAGAGCAGTATGGCTGTATGGCCCACTCTAGTGCCTAATTTGGTATTCTGCGGATGCTCGACTTGCAAATTCTTTTGAGTGCTGCTGCTGCTGCCGCATTAGCGCAGAGCAGCCCTACAGGCTAATTAACTGCGTAATTAATTCTCTGCTGCCCAGGTCCCAGTTTCATCCCAGTTTCTCCACCTTCCCACTCGCCACCGCAGATCCCTGGCGGCTCAGGAGATCCAGTCCGACTGTTTAATAGTGAGAATCAGGCCGCACTTGAAACTACTTGGCGACGTCCTCATGAAGATGTACTTTAAGCGAAGCCTGGCCGCCAAGAGCTGGGAGACGCTGCTCCGCATCCAGATACCCTCCTACCTAGTCACCGAGAGCGTCATCACACTGTACAAGCAGGACCTGGACTTGGCGTGCGATGGTTCGTGCCTTTTTATCCGAGATCTCAATTTTCATTGACTCAGAAAAAGTACTGGTGCACTATCCTAGATTAACCTACAGAGTGCCTGACTTGCCCGTTGCCGATTCACCAACCAGCCCTGGCAAAGTTGGTTAAATCAATTTTCTTTTAAGCAAAACTCTGCAGCCAAATTCACTCGTCGGGTATTAGGTTTCCCAGCGCAAAAGCTGCGGGACACAACTGGCCTCTCAATCAACAAGATTAAGGCGAGCATAGTGTAAACACTGGCCCGAGTGAGAGAGACTGCGAGCTTATAAAATATTCTGAGCTTCAAGTGAATATGTCGCCATACATACCATTCCCATGCGGCAATGCCTCACATGCTTGAGTAACCGCTTCGAGTTGCAGAGCGGTAATTGGTGACGATGCACTGTTAGTATCGGGGAATACCTCCGAGTTGTCCTTGGTGACGATGCACTGTTAGTATCGGGGAATACCTCCGAGTTGTCCTTGGTGACGATGCACTGCTAGTATCGGGGAATACCTCCGAGTTGTCCTTGGTGACGATGCACTGCTAGTATCGGGGAATACCTCCGAGTTATCCTTGGTGACGATGCACTGCATGGATCGGGATCGGGTAATCCCTATGATTTGACCTGGGGAAGATTCACCGGAAAGATCGGGAGATCCCTATGAGTTGTTCCCTTCACCGAGCCGTCTTTCGTGTTGATGCAGTGCTGCAAGCTCCGGTAATCCTTCCAAACTACCTGGCCTTAGTGACAATGTGACCTCAAACCATGGCAATTCTTCCGAGCTGTCTTTGGAAACGTTTTTTTGCTTCAAGCTTGTTTGCCAGATATTTAAAAGCGTCCAAACTTCAATGATACACAATTTCAGATCCGAATTTCCCCGCCAGCTCCCGAGTCGAACTTCAGTTCAACTGGACTGGGCGAAGCCAGACTGGTGAGCTAAAATCTTTTGTCGCTGGACCAGTGCTTGAATTTTTGATCAAGTAGTTTAGTCTTAATGGGATTTTTGTCTGTTAGCTACCCACCCCAGACGCTCCCGTGTGGCTTCAATCGATTGTGTGCTCAAGCAAAATCGGTCTGCAGCTCAGCTTCTCATTATCCAAAGTAATGTTTTTACCACTCAAATTCTTGAATAATTAATTCATCGGGTTATGTCTGTAGCCTTAAACTATGGGGGTGTCTTTAGGTTTCGCAGGGCATATTTTTGTGTCTCTGCCTACGCCAGTGTCTTCTTCTTCTACACGGGCCCACTCGTGTGCGCAAGGGCAAAGAGTTCGAGTTGGACTAAGCAAACGCGAACCTGCCCTGCCTCTTCCTCGCCTCCATAGCTAGCCGGCTTAGTACTCGTAAAATGGCTGGCAAAGTCGCTTTTGTCCGGCTGAGCTGACCCCAAACTGTCCACACTTGACCGCACAATTAGCTTAAACCTGCATGGTAACCTGCAGAGCGGCTCACTCTCACACTAACATGGCTCGCAGCCGACAGAAGGGGGTGATTTATTTGTTTTAAAAGCCCGTGTTGTCAGCTAGCGGCAATCTTAATTTTCACTCCGCCTTAATTCCCAGCAACAGCAGCGGCGGCGGCGGCGGTGGCGGCGGCGGACCTTCCCCTCCAGGCTCGCGAGCCCGACATCGCGCCTCACGAGGTCCGCTGGGACTCGTACGAGGATCTCAACCAGGGCTACAAGTTCTCTATGCGAACCTACGAGGGACAGGTTAATAGCGTTAGCAGCCTGGCACCCGTAAGAGGTAAGCCTGGATTGAATTTAACTTTAAATTGAACTTGACGACCTGTTGTGATGACGCATTAAGTACCTGCTAAACACGAAAAGACACAGCATAAGATGATACATTCACTACATTCGATGACATAATAAATGCATAAGTTGACACACTGTATACATCAGAGGACGCATTTATACGACAACATCTGATGATGCATTTATAGATTTGATGATGCATTTGTACGCTTGATGACGCATTTATACATTCTGATGACACATTTATACATCTGATTACACAATCTCTCAATCCGATGCCATTCTATACATCCGATGACGTAGTCTATACATCCGATGACGTAATCTATACATCCGATGACGTAATCTATACATCTGATGACGCAATCTATACATCTAATGACGCAATCTATACATCCGATGACGCAATCTCTACACCCGATGACCTATTCCGTGCATCTCACGACCAATTCCACCAATCTCTCAACAGCAGCAGCAATGCAACAAGCAGCGCTACCGCAATCCCCAATTGGAGTCAGACGCGAGCCTGAGGACCTGGAGCGTTTGTTAGAAAACTTACTGGTCCCATCGTCTGGACATCGAACTGCTGAGTCGGACTATCAGAATCTGCAACAGCATCAGCAGCAGCAGCAGCAACATCAACAGCAACAATATTATCAGAGGCAACGACAGCAGCCAACCGCAAGAGTGGCTCAGCAGGCGCCGCCGCAGCCGCCGCCGCAGCCACCGACGCAGCAGCCGCTGCCAGCAGTGGAGCCAATCACCGATCGGGAGCGGCTCCTGCTTGAGGAGCTGGCCAGAGCCCAAGTTCAACTCAAAGAGCTTCGCCGGGCCGCCTCGGTTGATGCGGAGTCGCAGCCGCTGGACACTGCGGTTCCTCTTGCGGCAGCGGCGGCGCCGATGGCGGCTGCAGCATCCGCGACCGCGAGCCGTCAGCACCAGCGACCAAAACTCAGGGGTGAGGAATTAAGATTAATAAACTTTAATAATCCATCATAGACTAATTTCAGAAACTAAATGTACTACTTAAATAGGAGCTAGGTGCACCGCTTGTAGCTCGTACTTGCTGTTTATTTTCTAGCCTGAATGTTGTAGCTGTTGCACTCGAATGGCACAATTTCATCTAATTTCATTTGGTCAAGCTGCACTCCCGTGAAATAAGCGCGCAACGCAATCGAGTAGCTTAGCTTAACAAAAGAGAAAAAACTGTCAGAAACATCAGCGGCCTCAACACTCGGACCGACAAAAAATTAGTGGAACAATAGGCTGCTAGCGTTTGGACAAAATAAGCAGCGTGATGAAGCTTGGAGATAAATTTGCCCCCCCCCCACGCCGGCACTGTTCAAAGGCCAACTCGAGTTTTTACTTAAATGCTTTGGCCCACAACCCCAGAACCTGGTACCTTTTGTGTTAGGATTTCGGCATAGATTGCGTGTTTTGCTGGCTCTGTTGTGTTTTATCTATTTATTTTTTATTGTTGTGTTTTCATTAGAAGGTCTCGAGAACTTTCTGAGCATTTTGAACCTAGGCGGTTCAGTGATTCCTCTAACTTGTCTTCAGTGATTCTCCTAACTTGTCTTCAGTGATTCTCCTAACTTGTCTTCAGTGATTCCTCTAACTTGTCTTCAGTGATTCTCCTAACTTGTCTTCAGTGATTCTCCTAACTTGTCTTCAGTGATTCTCCTAACTTGTCTTCAGTGATTCTCCTAACTTGTCTTCAGTGATTTCCCTACCTTCTCTTCAGAGATTTCCCTGCCTTCTCTTCAGAGATTTCCCTACCTTCTCTTCAGAGATTTCCCTACCTTCTCTTCAGAGATTTCCCTACCTTCTCTTCAGAGATTTCCCTGCCTTCTCTTCAGAGATTTCCCTACCTTCTCTTCAGAGATTTCCCTACCTTCTCTTCAGAGATTTCCCTACCTTCTCTTCAGAGATTTCCCTGCCTTCTCTTCAGTGATTTCCCTACCTTCTCTTCAGAGATTTCCCTACCTTCTCTTCAGAGATTTCCCTACCTTCTCTTCAGAGATTTCCCTGCCTTCTCTTCAGAGATTTCCCTGCCTTCTCTTCAGAGATTTCCCTACCTTCTCTTCAGAGATTTCCCTGCCTTCTCTTCAGAGATTTCCCTACCTTCTCTTCAGAGATTTCCCTGCCTTCTCTTCAGAGATTTCCCTACCTTCTCTTCAGAGATTTCCCTACCTTCTCTTCAGAGATTCCCCTACCTTCTCTTCAGAGATTCCCCTACCTTCTCTTCAGAGATTCCCCTACCTTCTCTTCAGAGATTCCCCTACCTTCTCTTCAGAGATTCCCCTACCTTCTCTTCAGAGATTTCCCTACCTTCTCTTCAGAGATTTCCCTACCTTCTCTTCAGAGATTTCCCTACCTTCTCTTCAGAGATTCCCCTACCTTCTCTTCAGAGATTTCCCTACCTTCTCTTCAGAGATTTCCCTACCTTCTCTTCAGAGATTCCCCTACCTTCTCTTCCCTGCAATCACTTCAGACAGCACCTGCCTTCGCTCTTCAAGGATTCCCCCCAACTCTTTCTTCGGTAACTTTCCCTTCCTGTCTCTCGAAGAACTTCCCCTGCCTCATTTTCAACCCACTGCCCTCTATCTCCCTTCCCTCCTCCTCCTGACGCCCTTCACACGTCCCCAGTCCCCGCCGCCAGCCGCACGCAGCCAGCCCGCTAACTCGAACCCCGACCCGTCAGGCCCGGCGCCAGCTGTACCGCCTCGTCGCGGATCGTCGATGCGCGAGGCAACGCGACCTTCGGCGCCGTCTGTCAAGGAAGACCGAGCAGAGTTCAACGTCAACAACGACAGCGCCGAGTTTGACAGCCAGGCGGCGCGCAGCCACAGCCCGGCCAGCATCAGTAGGCATCGCACTTTCCAATTAGTCGCTTTGTGTTGTAAATCAATGTCGTGACTTGCACTTTAAGCTGAAATTCTAGGTCAGAATTTACAATTTATAAAATTGATCATTGTGAATTTTTTTCTCAAAACCGATACTTCAGCCGCTTCATCCTTCGACAACTACGACATCATCGGATCGGCGTCGGCTGCGTCAGCGGGAGCCACGTTCAGGCGCGGCGGCGGCGGCGGCGGCGCAGAGCTGACGGGACTGCGGCAGGCTGGAGTGGGCGGCAGAACCCGACACCACAGCGCCTATCAGCACGGACTGGTGAAGTTGCGCTCGCTGCCTTGCACTCCCCCTGGAAGATTAATAGAGACTCTGGAAGTGGAGTGACTTTAGAAGTGGGGAGACTCTGGAAGTGGGGAGACTCTGGAAGTGGGGAGACTCTGGAAGTGGGAGGGGGACTCTGGAAGTGGAGTGACTTTAGAAGTGGGGAGACTCTGGAAGTGGGGAGACTCTGGAAGTGGGAGGGGGACTCTGGAAGTGGGAGGGAGACTCTGGAAGTGGGGAGACTCTGGAAGTGGGGAGACTCTGGAAGTGGGAGGGGGACTCTGGAAGTGGGGAGACTCTGGAAGTAGGAGGGGGACTCTGGAAGTAGGAGGGGGACTCTGGAAGTAGGAGGGGGACTCTGGAAGTGGGAGGGAGACTCTGGAAGTGGGAGGGAGACTCTGGAAGTGGGGAGACTCTGGAAGTGGGGAGACCCTGAAAGTGGAGAAACGCTGGAAGTGGGGAGACTCTGGAAGTAGGAGGGGGACTCTGGAAGTAGGGAGACTCTGGAAGTGAAGAAACGCTGGAAGTGGGGAGACTCTGGAAGTGGGAGGGGGCCTCTGGAAGTGGGGAGACTCTGGAAGAGAAGAAAAAATAAATGATCAAAAAGATGATAAAGAAAACAACGTAACTGCCGGAGTTTGTACAAACTTGTGCTGGTAGCCTCTTAGCGTCATTATTTTTTTAATATAGGCGTCACATCAGTGACGAAAAAGCAATTGCGCTAAACTGCCCGCACCGAACTCCGACACGCAAACCACTTAAAGAATCAGCTAGTTGACGGCGCAAAGAAGCCAAGGCCCAGTTTACTCAGCTGTGTGAGGTTGCCCTCGAGTCTGTGTGTTGAGAGAAACGGAAAGAGGCAAAAACACTCGTATGCTAATATAAGAGCCGGCTTACTTGCTCGTGGATTTTTAGGTCTAGAATCTGGATTGGAAACTCTATTACTCTTGCAAGTGAAGAAAGTAATGCTAAATTTCCTGATTAATATTATTTCACTATCGGTTATCATTGATTCTGAAAAAAAGATTCAATGAAAATTAATTTCGACTGATTAGTAAACATTCAATTCCTGGTCCAGATGCTGATATTTAGATTTAGCGGTCCATGCATTAGTCGCTATTCAGGTGAGCCACTCGCATACGTAAACAGTTACTATTGAGAGAAGCAGCTGGCTATAGCTATGCTGGGAGGGGGAGGCAGGAAACCCTCGGCCTCAAGCATCTTGCCGCGGTCAAGAAAGCGAGTGAATAGAAAGACACTATAGAAAGAATGCGAGTCAGTCGAAGATAAAAAAGCAAGAAAAAAACGCACCGAATTTCCTTTGGTCGGTCATTCTCGCTACGCAACAACTGGCCAACCAACTCAACCCCCCCGCAATGCAGGCCTCCCCACAGAGAGTGGACAACACCGGCAGCTTCGGTCGCGATTTAGTCTATGGCCAATCCTCCTCGTCTGGCCTGCTGCCGGCCGGGGACTACGAATCCGGATTGGCGTCCTTGGCGGGCCCGCACTTGGCCAGGGGAATTCACGGTGTTAAAAGTCGCGCAGCTCAGCAAAAGCTTCAGCAACAGCAGCAGCAGCAGCAGCAGCAGGGCCCCCTGAGCGCCAATCGATTGCGAACACTGACCATGTCCACGCCGCATCTCACTCAGAATCCCAAGCACGCCCACTTCAACTTTGTCAATCATCTGGCCATCCGGGATCATCACACCGCTCTGCAACGAGGTAAGAAAGACGAAACGCCTGATGCTTCATTAACTCCAATTTTTTTTCTTTTTTCCCCGCCTGAAAAAATCCCAAAATCTTTCGGCCCTTTAAAGCATTTCAAGCTTCTCAAGCATTTCAGCGCACAGAGATGAATAGTCAGAGCTGATTTCCCCAAATTTGTAGCAGCCATCACTCAGCCAGCAGTGGCTGTCATCCCGCTAGCGCTGGTGGCGGTGCATCCTGCTGGATCACTGATGATGTTACCAACGGCGCCACCCTGGAATGCCTATGGCCAGGCGCTCCCACAGCCTCAGGCCGTTGAGCAGAGTCAGTTGAGATGTCGCGAGCATGGGTGGGGCAGCAGCGGGCGTTCAGCTGCTGATGGTCAGCTACAGCGCATCGCCTCTGTAGAGCTGGGCAGGAGTTGCGCAGGCCAAATCAGTGACAACCACAGTGGCCGAAGCGGCAGGCACAGGCTGTACACGGATGACTCGGTGTTCGGAGCGATCACCCCTCCGCCGCTTTGACATTCCATTAAGCGCCTTGCAAACCGTATCGCATCATAACCAACACGAATCATAAATTGTATTTAGTCATAACCCTAACGGCTTTGGCTGGATCTAATCAGCGACTAACTGAACAGCTATTTAAAAGCTAACAACAGGTTTAACAGAAAAGCTAAACAAAATTAACATCGAATTCTAAGGAATTAACAGTAAAAACAGTGTTAAACTTGACAAATCTACAGTAGCAAATACAAAAAATAAAGAATGCTGTTCGCATTGTCATTTGAAATTATTTGCAACACTTGGTGACTAAGGTTACCATGGGTCTCAATTGTCTTAAGGATTAGAAGTTAAATACTTTTTCTCATCCCAAAGGGAAGGAAAGTCTACGGCAGTCTAAGAATGTCAACCTCATTGGAAGCAGTTTGAGCTCAGTATGCATCCTAAAAAGAGCTTTTGAAACACCAGCAGAAACGAATACCATACTTGCTTACAGTATCCGCGAGCGCTTAGAAGTCTGCCGTAAGGGAATAATTGCCTCTCCAGTTGGTTTTGCATAATAATAATAATAACAGACTCTGACAGGTAAGCCTGTAGCGCGGGTGCTGATGCAGGTGAAGACTGCACACCCGTTGCACCTGAAACACTCTCGGGCATGGTAGGCACCCCACTGCCAGTTGCATCTTTTTTATTTTGAACCTGCCTGGCGAACAGTGAATCATCACTCACAAAGCCGCACAGTGACATGATAAGATGGGCCTGCTTCAGGATCAGTTATTACCCAGCAAATGCTGGTACCCAATTACAGCTGGGTGGACTGAAGCAATGCGGGATTAAGTGCCTTACTCAAGGGCACAAATTGTCTCCAAGGGCCGGGAATCGAACCCACGACCTTCCGGTCATAGGGCAGGCGCCGTAGCCACTAGGCTACAACTCCAGTTGGTTTTGGAGTGCCAATATCAATGCAATTCCACATTAATCTACTGATCACATCTCTGATTTGTTTCACTCCTATCGAAGGCTCAGCAGCTGTGCGGGCCTCGTCAATGGAACCGGCGCCGCAGAGCCACCGTCAGCAGCAGCTGCAGCAGCGGCACCCGGCTGGCGGCGCCGCTGTCAGGCCCGTAGCCAGCGCGCACGCGTCGCCGGCCGCGCGGAGGGCAGCGACAGGCGCCTTGGGCAGCGGAGTCGGCGGAATCTACGGCGTCCGGTACAGGGAGAACGGCGGCTACAGGGGCGTCGGCTCAGGAACCTCGTCAGCCGCGGCGATCGCCTCGTTATGCCAGGAGGACAGCCTGGAGGCGGCCTGTCTGGGCCCGCCGAAGTTTGTGACGGACACGTCGCCCATGTGGTACCTGCCCGAGGCGAGCCGGGACGATGGTGAGACTCCGTTAGCCGCAAGTTTTTGTCAAAACGGTTTTTAAACATGAAAATTCGGAAGAAAATGCTGTTAAACACTTATACACACTAATTAAAGGCAGACAGAGAGAAATTATACACAAATAAACACTGATTAGAAGCAGATCGACACTAATTACACACGGATAAACACTGATTACAAGCAGACAGACACTAATTACACACGGATAAACACTGATTACAAGCAGACAGACACTAATTACACACGGATAAACACTGATTACAAGCAGACAGACACTAATTACACAGCGATAAACACTAAAAAGGGGAGTTAGACACTAGTTACACACGGATAAACACTGATTACAAGCAGACAGACACTAATTACACACGGATAAACACTGATTACAAGCAGACAGACACTAATTACACAGCGATAAACACTGAAAAGGGGAGTTAGACACTAATTACACACTGATAAACACTGATTACAAGCAGACAGACACTAATTACACACGGATAAACACTGATTACAAGCAGACAGACACTAATTCGGGCAAACCTGATTCACCTCTCCACAGCCATCCAGTACCTCCGCTCGATGCCCCCGGGCCGTTTTATCGTCCGCGACAGCCACAGCTACCCAGGCGGCTACGGCCTGGCCGTGAAAGTGGCCGAGGTGCCAAAAGGTGCGCCAGTCCGGTCCGAGGATCGCGACACGGAGCTGGTGCGCCACTTCCTTATCGAGCCAACCAGCAAAGGCGTCCGGCTGAAGGGCTGCCCGAACGAGCCGGTGTTCGCGTCGCTGGCGGCGCTGATTTATCAGCACACGGTGACGCCGCTGGCGCTGCCGTGCAAGCTGATGCTGCCGCCGCTCCCAGGGTCGGCGACGTCGGCGACGATGCAGCAGCAGCAGCAACAGCAACAGCCTGCCGACCTGGTGTCCGGCATGGATCCGATGCAGATTCTGGCACAGGGAGCCGGTGAGTGGCGCCCAGCTTCAAGCGATCGCTAAATTTTTTCCTTTTTTTAAGCAAATAATTTTTTGGCGTTCCTGCACAGCCTGCAACGTGCTGTACCTGGGCGCCGTGGATCTGGAGTCCCTGTCGGGCCCTGGCGGCATCGCCAAGGCTGTCGACGTCATCCTGCGCTGCCGGGACCGCCTGCGCACCGCCGAGTGCCAGTTCAAAGTGGCCGGGGACGGCATCACCATCACGGATACAGGAAGGAAATTATTCTTCCGCAAGCATTTCCCCACTGCCTGCATCTCGCATTGCGGTCTGGATCCGCATAACAGAATGTGAGTCAGTCAGTCAGTCAGTCACTCACTCACTCACCCTGTCAGTCAGTCAGTCAGTCAGTCAGTCAGTCAGTCAGTCAGTCAGTCAGTCAGTCAGTCAGTCAGTCAGTCAGTCAGTCAGTAAGTCAGTCAGTCAGTCAGTCAGTCAGTCAGTCACTCACTCACTCACTCACTCACTCAGTCAGTCAGTCAGTCAGTCAGTCAGTCAGTCAGTCAGTCACTCACTCACTCACCCACCCTGTCAGTCAGTCAGTCAGTCAGTCAGTCAGTCAGTCAGTCAGTCAGTCAGTCACTCACTCACTCACTCACCCTGTCAGTCAGTCAGTCAGTCAGTCAGTCAGTCAGTCAGTCAGTCAGTCAGTCAGTCAGTCAGTCAGTCAGTCAGTCAGTCACTCACTCACTCACTCACTCACTCAGTCACTCACTCACTCACCCTGTCAGTCAGTCAGTCAGTCAGTCAGTCAGTCAGTCAGTCAGTCAGTCAGTCAGTCAGTCAGTCAGTCAGTCAGTCAGTCAGTCAGTCAGTCAGTCAGTCAGTCAGTCAGTCAGTCAGTCAGTCAGTCAGTCAGTCAGTCAGTCAGTCAGTCAGTCAGTCACTCATTCACTCACCCTGTCAGTCAGTCAGTCAGTCAGTCAGTCAGTCAGTCAGTCAGTCAGTCAGTCAGTCAGTCACTCACTCACTCACCCTGTCAGTCAGTCAGTCAGTCAGTCAGTCAGTCAGTCAGTCACTCACTCACTCACCCTGTCAGTCAGTCAGTCAGTCAGTCAGTCAGTCAGTCAGTCAGTCAGTCAGTCAGTCAGTCAGTCAGTCAGTCAGTAAGTCAGTCAGTCAGTCAGTCAGTCAGTCACTCACTCACCCTGTCAGTCAGTCCGTCAGTCAGTCAGTCAGTCAGTCAGTCAGTCAGTCAGTCAGTCAGTCAGTCAGTCAGTCAGTCAGTCAGTCAGTCAGTCAGTCAGTCAGTCAGTCAGTCAGTCAGTCAGTCAGTCAGTCAGTCAGTCAGTCAGTCACTCACTCACTCACCCTGTCAGTCAGTCAGTCAGTCAGTCAGTCAGTCAGTCAGTCAGTCAGTCAGTCAGTAAGTCAGTCAGTCAGTCAGTCAGTCAGTCACTCACTCACCCTGTCAGTCAGTCCGTCAGTCAGTCAGTCAGTCAGTCAGTCAGTCAGTCAGTCAGTCAGTCAGTCAGTCAGTCAGTCAGTCAGTCAGTCAGTCAGTCAGTCAGTCAGTCAGTCAGTCAGTCAGTCACTCACTCACTCACCCTGTCAGTCAGTCAGTCAGTCAGTCAGTCAGTCAGTCAGTCAGTCAGTCAGTCAGTCACTCACTCACTCACCCTGTCAGTCAGTCAGTCAGTCAGTCAGTCAGTCAGTCAGTCACTCACTCACTCACCCTGTCAGTCAGTCAGTCAGTCAGTCAGTCAGTCAGTCAGTCAGTCAGTCAGTCAGTCAGTCAGTCAGTCAGTCACTCACTCACTCACTCACTCACTCACTCACTCACTCACTCAGTCAGTCAGTCAGTCAGTCAGTCAGTCAGTCAGTCAGTCAGTCAGTCAGTCAGTCAGTCAGTCAGTCAGTCAGTCAGTTAGCCAATCTAAACTAAATTTCTTTCCACAGATATCAGTCGCAAGAAACGAGAGATCTGCACAGGTCCAAGTAAGTATTATGTTTCATATTTATTCATATTTATTTTCTTTAACTGCACTAACACATCAGCAGTGGAAATATTTTAATTCATAAATTCATGTCAGAGTTCCTGAATTAACCTGCATCCCATCCTGTTCAGAATCTTTGGCTTTATCGCGCGCAAGAGCGGCTCCGGGGTGGACAACACCGGCGTGATCGTCACGGAGATTGAGGAGTATCAGCCAGCGGAGGCTGTCATTCAATTCGTCTGCAAATATCTCATTCGGAGGCGGCAGAGCTGCTGCCGTGTAGCAACAGATTCCGAACCCAACCTAACCCCAAAGCCGCCCCCCACTTAGGTCTGAAGTTGACTAGCTAATTCCGTAACTACTTAACACGGTGTTTCTGTTGAATATCCTAGGCTAAATTAAGGCGCTGGTCATACTACTTATGGCTTGCCTAGAACATCTAATATCCGACTAATCTAGATCTGAAATCTAGGATTCAGATCGCAGGAGTCCCGTGTTAAGTAGCTGATCCCCCTGCTTTACAAAATTTAAGCCCCAAAAAAGTTCTGCAGCACTTTAAAAAAAATAATAGGTCAAGCATACTTACCTCACTTTAACTTGCCGTGCACAACAAAATTGTGTTTATTTTTCTACCCGATAATTTATTTTAGCACCACGAACGCCATTTGTTAATTTCTTTTTAGGCCAGTTAACGCATGGCTACATTATAGAATGCATCATTTATTGCAATTTAAATTATACGCTGTTTGCATTCAAATCTTTCTACTGATAGTAGGCTATTGCGAATATGAATTATTTACGGTTGCCTATTTGCACAATTACTACTTAAAGAGCATTGAACCAACTGTTCCCTTCCAATCCTGCTCATTGCTCTGTCTGCTTGTCATTTTGATGTTAATCTGCTTTAACTATTTAAATAAAATTATCAGGTTATAATAGTACACGTTTCATTGGCATAATTTGTAATGAAACTCAAAAAGTTAGAACAAAGTAATTAAAGAAACAATTCCTAATAAATTGAGTTCTCAATTTATACCCACGCTCATACTTCTTGGATAAATATTTGAAATTTCTGAAAAGTCTGAATAGGTCTGAAAAATACTATATTTTGATGGAGCAGATAAAACGCCTGAGTTGATAGCTTCTGAAACCACATCAACCATCTTTGACTTAAGAATGATGTTGCGGATTACATGCTTGCAGATTCATCCAATACTTGTTGATGATGCTTGATGCGTGATTACTCTAATACTTTGAGCCTTAGCTGTCCACTTGCTTTTGGGCGTGGGGAATACAAATTCGCCGATAATTCTCCATCTAAAGCGGAACCGGGAAAGCATTTAATCTGTGAATTATTGGATTCGCTGCCCGTGGCGAGCTAACAGGATAAACCGATCTCAGGCCGACAGAAATGAGCACGAAGAGGATGGAGACGGAATTTAAAAATCGCATCACAGCAGGAATCAATAAATGCTTTGAATTTCCTATTCGACGCCGCTCTTCAAGCAGAGAAGTCGAGTAGTCAAGGAGAAGGGGCTTCAGATTTTCGAAAGACTTTTGAGCGCAGGAAGAACGTAGCTGTCTCTGAGAATGAAAAATGGGTGGCCCCGCTGCCTTCGCATTTGGGTGGGAGAGAGCTTTGTAAAAAAATCCCTTACCCGTTCGGCCTTTTCCTGCTTCATCAGGCTTGTACGTGACTTGCAGTCGAAAAATGGCTGCCTCTGCTGCAGTTTCACGCCCCGCTATAGATTTCTGGCTTCGGACGGTCGGGTCCCACCAGAATTTTCCTTTCAGAAGACAGTCGAAATTCATTAATCCGAAATCTCTGCTAGAATAAGTTCTCGAATCAGTTTCTTGGCTAATTTTTGCACTCAATCGGTTGATCCAGAATTTTTTTAGCAAAAGCTATCCAAGCATCACCATTTTTTTACTGGGGCACTAAAAATAGACAATTCTTCATGACGCATTGAACTTATTCTAAAAATAAATTTTGCGTCACAAGTAAAATGCTTAAAATAGAAACAAGTGACACCCTGTACACTGAAAATTATAACTAAATTTTGACTAGCCTGAGAACAGCTAGCGCGCTCTAAATTGTTTGTGCCATTTACGAGCTAAAATGCCGTCAGGGCATTCTAAAAAATTAACTTACTTTAATACCCATTAAATACATTAAAATATAACATTCGAAATAGTTATCATTACTTCAACTTTATGACTTCAGCACCCTGTCAAATTGTTTTGCTGCGAGCGTCAAGACTCTTACAAAACAAAGAAAAAACAGAGAAAAAGGTTGTTGACCCCAAAAAATTTAGTAGATGCACAGACGCAGCCAAAGTGCAAACGAAATTTCTTCTTGTGCCTCGCAAGGTTCCCCACTAAGCCAGTGTCGATGCATATTTCTCCCAGATCTCCAACGATTTTTCGTTTTTTAATCCCTTGTAATTTCTATCCCAGCCTCCCAATTTTTATATCCAACTTCTACCTGGTGATTCTCCCTTGTCCATCCGCTGCAGCCAAGACGCAGTCGATGCGAAATCTTCGCCAACTATTTTGCAGGCTGCAATGCACCACTGTTTACTGACCCAACCCCCCAGCGCCAGGCTCTGACGTGGGCGCAAGTTGGCAGGCTAAGTTTGGGTTTCAGGTTCCCTGCGCTGTGGAAGGCAGGCCGGACAATGTCCAAGAAGATGCGACTGCGTGCGTGGGCCAAAGGCCAAGCGAACAAAAAATGCTGAATGTTAAAAGCAGAGGCGGGGCTGTGTCCTGTGCCGCAATGGGCAAGCGGACATTCTTTCTTAATTTGTTTGACAGAGGAACCTAGAAGCGATCGTAAAGTGAATTTGGATAGAGGCTCCCGGAGACCTGGCATCACAGAGAAAGTTGTCATGGATCGTTTCGTCTTATTTACGTCTGCGTCTGAAGGCCGGAGTGCAATGAGACAGTCTTTTATAAGCGAAGTGACGAAAGGTTCGGCTGTGAAAACATGACGAACTGGAAGTTACAAGTGAAAGTAAAAATTCATGAAAGCAGACCAACTTTGGGACGGCAACGAGTCATTACTAGACGCAAGCGGTTGACCCATACAATCTGCACCCATCTGCACAAATACAAATGTCATCAAAAGGGTTTGCTAACTAGACTACACAAAGCTGCTAGTGAAATTTAGAGAAAGTGCACTTGCTGAAGAGAATGCTGCAAACAAAACGCAGCATCACTCGCTCTTCCTCAGCAGCTCATCTGCTTTCAGTTCAAGCCGATTTTTTTTCGACGGCTCTCATTAAACTGTCCCGCATCTTCTCGGGGCCCAGCAGGATCAGTTGGGTCTTAATTGCGAGGCTCCAGCTAAGCCGCAGCAACGCTCATCCCATTTTCCCTTCTCATAATTCCTCTTCTCCAGCGACAACCTACCTATGGGCGGAATTTTCAAGCGGTTTTTTTCTCGCTAGCAGAAAATAATATGATGCCGCGCAGTTGCTTAGCGAAGCGTGCCGGCATGAGGACAGCGAAGCGGCGTGAGTCGGTACAGGGGTCTGGCGGGTCTGGCTCTGAGAGTCCCCCTTGTCGCTACTAACGAACTGTGAAGAGCTGGCATTGAAAAATTGAAGCGCAACGTAAGCAAGAGAGATAGATGAAAATGGAAAGCAACAGAGAAAAGACAATACTAGGTAGGATGCGCGACTGGGGAAGAGACCCAGAAATTCCCACCGACTGCCGGCTCTGTTGAGCTCGCAGTGCAATTAATAGCGGTGGCTGCCAGGCTGACAGATTTCGACAAAAATCAAATCAGTTTTTTTGCTCACGAACGACGCACGCATGCACGCGATGAAGAGGAAGAGTAGGGGATTCTGCGCAGCTCTGAGACTTCAATCAATCATCCATCTTATTTGCCAGTGCGGCGCAAGATCTTCCCGGTATCTGCATTTCGTGTGAAGTTTAACTGGTGGATTATCAAAGCCAAAAGGTGTTTTTGCGCCAGATTGTGTGGCCAAACGACAGATCAGAGGCATTTAACTGCCGAAGAGGAGTGTATTGAGGAGGGGAGGGCAAGTTGGGGGAAGTGAGGAAGTTGGATTGCGGGAGGAGGAGCAGTTTTTTCTCGAGGCTTTCAAGCTCGACAAACAGAGCATTGAAGTGCAGAGGCCGAAGCGGGGATCGGAGGGTAGGAAAACAGCAGAGCGGCCGTCGCCGCACTCCTGTTTGGGACAGCGAGAGGCCGTCGAGAGGATTGAAAAGGAAGTCGCCGTGCGCCAGAGCTGGAAGTTCCGGGACTCCTCCAGGCCCGCCTGTCGAACGGCTCCGCCTAGGATCGGAATCGCCCTTCCCCGCCTTCCTCATTTTATGACGGCGCGCAGAAAATCGCCCACTTGGAAAGGACGCCTCCCAGTTCACTCTCCTAGCCAGCCAGCCCCCCAACCGCGCTCTCGGAACAGCATCGGAAGTCTCTCTCTCTCCCTTGCTAGCGTTCTGTGCAATTGTCGGATTTTTAGTTTACAATTATATGCTGGCAATACTATGCGTATAGGTGCGAGTCGGAGACCGGGGCCAGGGTAAGGGGAATGCGGAGGCGTTCGTGAAGTCGGATGCCTTCTTTCGCCTCTGACCTGTTTGAGCTGCGACTCTCTCTCTATGCCTTTCACTCTGACTCTCTTTGCTCAGTTTTTTTAAAATTCAGTTCAGTACCACCCACCAGTTCATCGGCATTTAACTGTCGCCCTCTCGCTCTCTCTGTTCCTTGCACTTGCTCGCCTACAAGTTCAAGCGTTTTTAAATAGCTTTAAACGTGCCAAGAAGCGATGCTACACACTTCTCAGAGATTTTATTGATTTATGAGTACTGAGGAGCATCTCTGCCATACGCATATTTGATGGACAGACAGATTACAAAGAGTGGACAGTGAAAAGATAGAGGTTAGTTGGCTGGCATTCAATAGTCAAAAGTGCAATTGGGGTAGAGATTGATGGCTAGCATTTTACAGCTACGATTTGGTGGGAAAAATTATTTGGGGAAGGAATTGAAGCAGATGCACGCAGATGTAAACTTTTTAGATGGCAAGCACACTTGGAGGAGCCCGCAAAACTTGTTGAAATGAGAACAAAAAGAGCTTGCAACAGTCAAACGACAGTTGGTATTTAGACGAAGAAAGATACAGGAGGCCTTTTATGCTGCAGCATCTACAGTGAGCTGATGCTTGTCACGGTAGCTGAGCCCCTGTGCGCACGCCCCCAGTCTGTCTGGTCTTTGTGGACTTTGGGGGCGAGCAATAGACAGACAGAACCTCAGACAGGGCAGGGTAAGTGAGATAGGAAAACAATAAGCTGCTGAGCGCGAAGTTATGGCCGTGTGTTAAACACCACCATTGATAGGTATTCCATCAGCATATGAATTCCATCAGCAGCCAATTATTATAAAGTGCAGCAGCACAATTAAACTAAGCGCAAGCAATCTCGGGTGTACACCATCTGGATCATATGAGGATTACATCCATCGATTAAGAAATACCCTAATTGTCCTTTAAAATCTTTAATGACAATTTGAATTTGGAATACGAAGTATTCAATGCCTTTCTTGAAGGCACAAATTGAATCACACTCGTTCACACTGCCATCAAATCAGTTAATTTTAAGTAAATTTCACTTGATTGTCAAATGAATGATAGGAGAATCAAATCTAGATGGCGGTGTGAATGAGCCTTAAATACCATGGACACACACACACACACACACACACACACACACACACGTGAATTCCAGCATAGCAAACGGTATTTCTAGCAGTGTACACTCTCTATGCCTTGGGGGTTGCCCTCATGGGCGTAAATTGCGCAACTGGCCCACCCATAGCCAAATCAATTCAAACTCGAAACCATGCTAGCAAGAACTAAAATGCGGGTCGAACCTGGACCCAGCCACTCGCCCCCAACTTATTCGTCGCATTTTTATCGTTATTTATATTATTTTCTCACAGTTCTTTGTGCCTTTCGTCTTTGTCACTGCTGCAATTTCTGTGATCAAACTATTCTGTCACCCTGGCTCTCTCCTTATGTTTACTGCCGAGTGGGAGAAACATATTTTTGCCCATCATTTTTGGGCAGAATCGGACGGACCTATTATATTGGAAACAGATTGAATCGGCAGTTGCGGCGGCCGGCAACAGATGAGAGAGAGAGTGAGAGACAGAAAGTCTATTTTTCATTTGTTCCATCTTCTTTTGCCGCTGCAGCGGCATGCGGCGAGACCATGCAGATGCTGTGAGCTCAAAGAGAGTTCAGGACAGAGAGAACTGAACCTATACTGCTCGTAGGCATCTCAGTTTCACGCTGAGCTACCAGCCCAATCCTAAGCAAACACTGGGCAATTTCCGGTTAACAGGATCGCTCGCCTTCCCATTCAAAGTCGCCCACTCCCTGGCCACATGTGCCGTTGGCTTGATTCTTCACACCCAGCTTCACACCCAGAAAGATGAAAGGCTCAGTTGCTAGGCTTCATATATCCAGTGTTAAAACGTTAGGGAAATGTCAATATCTTTAGGACTAAGGCACCAATTTAGAAAGCACCTGAATAGATCAGGTCGACTCAGTCTAAAAAATCTGCATTTCCAATTTCTTTAACGCTTTTTTCAGTCTCAAAGTTCAAAGAGTTCTGAACTACAAAGTTCCGCAGTATTTTCTTACCATTTATCATTTTGTTTAATCTTAAAAAAAAGTTTTTGTTTGCAACAATAGAAAAGCGCATTGCGGAGAAGTCGTCAAGTGGGAAAACTAGATTACCAAGTTAAACTGTTTATGTATTTCTTGCGGGCCTAGTAGCTAGTGGGCCCCCAATTAGGCATGTGTTTGAAGTTTCTTGTTAGGCGTACTGACCAGATATATTGATTTTCCAGCAATAATTGCATAGCTCGTATCTATAATAACAAAATATGATTGAGCAAACGTCAAGAACTTGTCAAAAATTCGGCTCGATTTGAACATCATCAAGTAGAGGCTGTGCATTCCTGTACATCACCAGTTGAGCTCCTGATTTTACTCACCTGAAATAAAGCTACATTGACTAGAATGCCAGTGATTGCCAATACAATTTCAGCCAATAAGAATGTCCTGGATAGTCCGACTGAAGTCCGTATAGACGGGGGACCCGGCAAAAAGTTCAGCAATAGTGGAGAAAGACACAAATCGAAACGAAATCAAGACTGCGTCCAAGTGCGCCGCCTTTCGCTAGCCTGGACCAATAGCAGGCCCGCACAGAGCCTATCTGCATCGTCCTATCCCGCAGCAGCAGTGGGTTTTATTATTCCTAGAAAAGCCGATAGAAGGCCGCCAGTGCACCAATGCGAAGCATCTCCCTTGCCTGTCCTAGTCAGCCACATTCGACATTATAATACTTGACAGACACTTTGCTGTTTGTCTGTTCTGCTTGGGCCTAATACGGTGAGCACGCGGGATGACATTGACATGGTTAATTTGCTTTGCACTATAATTTTCTGTCTGTCCGTCAGTCAGTCAAAAGCTCTTGCTCACTTATTAAAGTATTACTGTGGTATGAAGGCTTTCTGTTGGTGATTAAGAATCGGGTGACGACAGTCGTCGTACAATTGCCCTTCGGTAAATTCCAGAATGTCACAGTGTTGTACAATTCGTACCCCAGGATCAATCAAGTCAATCTGATTGTCGGCGCACTAAATATGTTACAGATTAAGAAGGCGGATTAGCATCGGCACCGAATCCTGGCGATAAACACAGCGAGCAGTAGGGGATTTGGTCAGGCTAATGGGTGGGCACGCAAAACAGGGAGGGATATCGCTATTGGGATAAATTATGGACCAGAGTCTGTTTGGATAACTGTGCAGCAGCTGCGGGACAACTGATGTCGGAGAGCGTATAGGGGGGGGGGGGGGAGCCGCAGATCCCCTGGAAGCTTGCGTGTCTGCACCGAAGCAACACGAGCGATTAGCTTCGGCCGGCAATGCAACTGCCGCTACGCCAGAGTAAATAGAAAATTAATTTCTTGGGCAAGAAGGAGTACAGTCTCCCGACGCAGGAATAAGCGAATCAAGTTTGTTCATTCGAATTGCAATAAAAAGCTTTCATTGTCCCAGTATAAAGAGAATTATGTGGCAAGTGTTATCAAATTCGAATACAAAAAACCAGAAGAGTATAACCAACGTAACAGCCATCTGACCAGTTTACGAGCGTAGCGAAGATAAGCAAGCATGAATCTTTCGTTAGAAAGGCCTCCAGATGCTTAGTCTTGGTTGCAGCCTCTCAATCAAAAGAGAAAAGAGTGATAGAGAGTCAATAAAAAATGGCTTGAATTAGAAAACTTCCCCCGAATGAATAATAAATGACAATAGAATTCAGAGTAGATAAATCAGAAAAATACAAGAAGGATATAACACCTCAATTAATTAGTTTATGCTCAGTTTCACCTCTACTCACCTTCAACGAAGCTTGCTCAAAAACTGAATGCAGAGACCAGTCTCAAGGCAGACAGTGTGCTTAGTTAAACCAACGCCTGAAATTTTAATTAGGCGCGCGCGCTCGCGCGCGAAAATAAAGGCGCTCAGGCGCCAATCCCCGCTTGATTTGACTTTCTCTCACGAAGCGGCGGAGACTCCGGATATTGCGGGGGGTCCCGACCGGGTAGGTATGGGCAGAGCTGAATTGATTTCTTTCACCTAATCCAAGCCCTACACGAGTCGCTCTATTAAGGCAGTTGAGAATAAGCGGAGCGAGAAAGAGCAAGGCTTGAATAGCTGAGTCCACGGGGAATTATTATAAGTGGCTCTGCAGGTTTATCCTGGTGGGCAGTGGCAACTCTATTCTTTCCTTAAGTGGCTGGCTTTTTTTAGCTTTGATAGCTAAAAGAGGACAGGGGGATGGGGCTTATGTGTTGATTAGAGGGTCAGCAGTGAAGCTTAGGCTCAGAACTACCCTTAGCAACCAACTAAAGTGTCAATCGCGTTAATCAATTTTTAAGTGGCATTTAGAATTTTTTTTAATAGCCTGAAGCGTCACACTAAATTCACACACTGCACCCGCAATAGGAAGAACGGATGGGAGCGTCGGTGAGCCACTCGGATCTGGAGCGAGATTGCTCCAACCTGTCGGCCACGGCGCCATCCGAGTACACCGGCCTGGTCCGCTTCCAGGCCTGGTACGCACCGGTGCATGGCTACCTGTGCGTCCTGCTCTGCGTCTTCGGGGTCGTGGCCAATCTGGCTAACATTGTCGTGCTCACCAGGAAGACCATGGCCTCCTCCGTGAACACTATACTCATTGCTGTGGCCGTAGCCGATCTGCTCACCATGTTGTTCTACTTCTTTCAGGTGTGTTTCGCTTCGCACCATAACCTGCTCACCTTATTTTACGCTCGTAGTTCTTTCCGGTGTGATTAGCTGCTCTCCTCACCTTGTTGTAGTTCTTACAGGTGTGATTATCTGCTCTCCTCACCTTGTAGTTCTTACAGGTGTGATTAGCTGCTCTCCTTACCTTGTTTTAGTTCTTACAGGTGTGATTAGCTGCTCTCCTTACCTTGTTTTAGTTCTTACAGGTGTGATTAGCTGCTCTCCTCACCTTGTTGTAGTTCTTACAGGTGTGATTATCTGCTCTCCTCACCTTGTTGTAGTTCTTACAGGTGTGATTAGCTGCTCTCCTCACCTTGTTGTAGTTCTTACAGGTGTGATTAGCTGCTCTCCTTACCTTGTTGTAGTTCTTACAGGTGTGTTTATCAGCTCTCCTTCCCAGCTCACTATATTCAAGTTCTTTATCCAGGTGTGTTCTATTGCGAATTAGCGTGCGTAAATTTACTATTATTGCCCGTCTCACCTACAACCATTTTGCTAATATTGGAATTAGTCAACTGAACATGATTCATGCGCTATTTGTTTTCCCCTTTTTGTCTATTGGCAAATCCGCCAGGTTCTTCACTTCATCATCTTGTCGCCGGAGGACGCCCTGAAGCAGCCGCACACGCACTCATACCTGTGGATTGTGTACTCGCTGTTCGCCATAAGCCTGGCGCTGGTGCTCCACACAGTGGCCTGCTGGCTCACCGTGGCGCTGGCCGTGTTCCGCTATTTGTACATCGCCCTGCCAACCCGCGGCGCTCAAATAGCCAGCAGCCGCAACGCCTACATCAGCATTGCGGCCACGTACGTCTTGTTCTGCCTAACAAACGTCCCCAACTATCTGGTGAACTCGGCCAGGGCTTGCCAGAGCCTGGAAACCAACCGCACCGTCTACTTCGTATCAACGCCGGAGGCTGTTAGCGAGGCGCTGCGCCTCTCAAACTACTGGACCATCGCCATCCTGTACAAGATCGTGCCCTGCCTACTGCTGTCGGTCATGACCATCCTGCTCATCGTGGAGATGTCCAAAGCGGCCAGACGACGCAAGAAGCTACTAAATAGCGGCAAGTCGTCCAAACGCGAGCAGAAAAAGGACAGCCGGGAGCAGCGGACAACAATGATGCTGCTTGCCATTGTTATCATCTTCATCATCACGGAATTGCCGCAGGGTGTCATGTCGCTGCTGTGCTTTGTTATCGAATCATTCAGCAGCAACGTGTACGCACCAATGGGCGACCTTCTAGACCTGCTATCGCTGATTAATAACAGCGTCAACTTTGTGCTGTACACAACCATGTCCAAGCAGTTTAGAGACACTTTCTCGGACGTGTTTTTGTCTTGGCTGCCGAGGAGAAGCGCCGCCAGTGGCGGAGTTGAAGGACGCAACGAAGACGAAGGCCAAGAGCTCAATAGGCTCAATGATGGAGAAATAATTAGCTAGACACGAGCCGCAAATCACAGGTTGTGAACCAAAAACCCTGTAGGCTCTTATGGACCTTTATGATTTGTATATTCAATGCTTCACAAAGCACCTAGCGCCCCCACCCTGCTTCTTCTTGATTAAAAGTCAATTTTTGCCGTCGAAATTTTTTTTGGGATTTTAAGTACCAATCGAGAAATCTGATTGACTTGAACTTTCATTTTAGACGCAGCGGTGTGAACAGAGAGCATTCAGGCCTTGCATACCGCCTTTCTTAGCCAAGCTATCCGAAATTTGTTTACCGCAAACTCCCCCTAGCAGATCTGCCCAATTCACAGCAATACACGCGGATTACAAATCTAAATTAATTTTCAAGTATGCAAAACAAATTATTTAACAGAGCGCAACTGCTTAGAAGCGGTGGAATTGTCTTATTGTTCCTGTCTTTGCCGAGTGGATTAAACCAGCTTAAGGCTTTAGGATAATCCGTTCAGCCGAGTTTAATCAAAATCCGGCTTGGGCTGTAATTCGCAAAAATATTCCAATCCGTGATTTTCCTTTTTAGCGATGAGCTTATAAACCACTCAATAGTAAAAATCTAATGTGGAATTTCAATTTGCATTCGAAAAAGTGGGCAAACCTTTAATTTTTTTCTATAAGAACTAATGGATTCTAATTGTTCAATAGTAGCCCTAAGCGTCATAGGCTCGTAATTGTACCGGAACTAGCCTGCTCCTTGAGACTGCAGTCTTAATTTTTTAATCTCAATAATGGACAACCATCATGCTTGTGAACAGAGATCATTTTGTGATACAGTTAGATCTACAGCCATAAATTAAAGTCACAATTATGAAATAAGATTTTAGTAAAAAACCTAGTTCACATTCATAATCATAGATCACAGTCATAATCATAGATCACAGTCATAATCATAGATCACAGTCACAATCATAGATCACAGTCATAATCATAGATCACAGTCATAGTCATAAATCACAATCATAATCATAGATCACAGTCATAGTAATAGATCACAGTCATAATCATAGATCACAGTCATAGTCATAAATCACAATCATAATCATAGATCAGAGTCATAATCATAGAACACAGTCATAATCATCGATTAGAGTCATAGTCATACATCAATAGTCATAGATCACATTCATAGCCATAGATCACAGTCATAATCATCGATCACAGTCATAGTCATAGATCAGACGTATAATCATAGATCACAGTCATGGAGAGCCATAAAGACAGCCATAAGCAGACAAGCAAGTACGGCTCGTATAAAGCAGACAACACTCGCAAGCGGGCATTTTATAAAAAAATCTGTCAGATATTGCAGACTCTGACGCCAGTTACAAGATCCAAGGCTTGTTGCTGCAGAAAAAAATCATTTAGCTGTTGCCAGCCTCCCAGCAACAAAAAGAAAGCGCTTCCTCATCAAAAACAAAGACATCAGCTTCATTTTTGATGCGGCTGAAGGCACGCTGTTTTGAATAGGCAAAAACTGCACACAGACCCTTTTGTGTCGCAGATTCTATTCTATGCGAAACAGTTCAATACAGACAATGGCTTAGCATATAGAATGCTGATGCAATTGAGGAAAGCATGCAGGTTTTGGTTGCAATCACAAAAAATGCTTCATACAAAATCTTTCGCCCCCCGTCGCAACCCGTCGTCGAACAAAAACAGACAAATCGCACAATAGAATATTCAAAGGGAAAACAATTGGGGAATATGGGGGAACTCAAATCCCAGATAGTGGCTGAAAATAAAGTGAATTTAATTTCACTTGTCAATAAGCGGCTTAACTGAGAGGCTACGGCGATTTTTCTCAAATATAATCGAAGAGGACTGACTATACTACTAGTAGAATACTAGTAGAAGGAGCTTATTAATATACGGACTCTAAACTGAGAATTATACAGAATATTTCAAGAACTGCTTTTAGCTGAAGGATCAGCAGGAAAGTTTTAATTGAATTGAATTCTTTGAAGTGTCCTAGTACACATGCATGCACTGGTAAATATATAATGAGTAAACTACAAACCCTAAAAATAATATATTCTATCAAAGGTGCACTACATGAAGCATTGAAAAGTTTAAGATAAGATATCACTAAGAACATATTCTATATTCGGCGACCCTGGACGGTCACCTTTTGACCAATTTGAGTGAATGTAACGAGTAAATTTAACAGATTTTGCAATTACGTTTTTAGGCATTACGTCCTAAGGATCTAGGAAACTGGGATTAACACCTGAGGATCTGGGAGACTGGGATTAACATCTGAGGATCTGGGAGACTGGCATCAACGCCTGAGGATCTGGGAAACTGGCATCAACACCTGAGGATCTGGGAGACTGGCATCAACGCCTGAGGATCTGGGAAACTGGCATCAACACCTGAGGATCTGGGAGACTGGAATTAACACCTGAGGATCTGGGAGACTGGAATTAACACCTGAGGATCTGGGAAACTGACACTAACACCTGAGGATCTGGGAGACTGGCATCAACGCCTGAGGATCTGGGAAACTGGCATCAACGCCTGAGGATCTGGGAGACTGGGATTAACATCTGAGGATCTGGGAAACTGGCATCAACACCTGAGGATCTGGATTGCTATCTAGAAAACTAACCTCAGAACTGCAATGTTTTTGGACAGCAAAATAATCTCAAGTCAGAAAGACAACAGCGCAGACAAAGTTTAGTGGACGATGGTTGAAATGCACGGAGACTCAGATTCCAGTAGTGTATAATTGTTATTTTCAACTCAGCAGAGAGACAGAAAGAGAAAAACAAATTGCGCAACCATCACACAAATCTGGGCCAGAATTCTAATTATACAAATAAAACAGAAAATAAACGCACCCAGCAAGAGCACAAATGAAACGCAGCAGTCCCGCTTTTTTCTATAATATTAACAAATTCAGTTTACTTTCCGGTTCGAATTTTGGCTTCGAATGCAGGAGGGGAAAAATACGCAAATTATTACAACTGACAGGGGCCGCTAAGGTGAAAAGAAATGCCCGCTAAGAAAGCTACTCTCATCAGAAAATATTTGTTGGTGCATTTTAGCATTGCAAAACTTACTGGTAGCGTAAAAAAATGAAAGCTGTTTGGGCGCGCGGTGCAAATTTGCCGTCTTTTTGGGGGGGGCGGTTCAGGAATTTAATAAATTCACAAGCAAACGATAGACGAAAGCCTACAATTTTTTTCTTTCGAAAAAACGACCCCCAAGTGCAGCACTTCCAGTTGACTAAAGGAATACAAGATATGGAAAAATAGCTGCATAGACACTAGGCCTAGCGAAATGAGTTAAAAAGATTAATGGGTGGGGACATGGCGGCACGAAATGGTGGGATTTAGCATAGCGAAAACAAAACACCATTTGCAGACAACACAATTAGTGAATTTGAAAAAAATAGGCAAAAAATGAAGGACGAATATCAAGAGATAATTTCTGTTTGATAAACTAGTCAGTAAAGAAAAGTTCTAAACACGCAGTTGGTCAAATTATTGGTTTATTAAAAAATATAGCTTGGAGCAGCCGGCAGTTTTCAATCCTCTGGCGGCGATTGCAGAGGCGGCGGCGGCGGCTCCGGCTGTTTCGGCTGCTCCTTCGGCTCAGCTTCTTGGTCATCTTCATGATCCGAGTTTTCAGCGGCCCCAACAGCGGCCGCGCCTTCTTGCTCCTCGTTGACGCCTCCGCCGCCGCCACTGCCGCCGCCCAGGGGATCAAAAGAGCCGACCAAGCCGGAGTCAACAGGCTGGCTGCAGTTGGGGCAGGTGAAGCTGCGCATCAGCCAGGCGTCAATGCAGGCCTTGTGGAAGCTGTGCGCGCAGGGCAGGTAGCGCAGCTCGTCACCGTTCTCGTATTCGACCATGCAGATCACGCATCTGGGCGTTCACAATGCAGAATTAATGCACAATAGAGTGGGAATTAGGCCTAGAGAATAGGGCATGAGAAATGGCTAAAAGCAGACCATGAAAGTACACGCGCAAGTCTCACTCTTTGTCGCCATCTTTGTCCCGTTCCATGTAGAATCGGATTGGCAGGTAGCTAATTAGGCCGATTCTTTTAGCAATTTTCACTTGTTCATCCTCGGAGAGCTCGTCCACTCGGCGACTGCTGTCGGGTGACAGGTAGTAGCGCTGCTGCTGCTGCTGCTGAGCCTTGGTGGGGATGGGGCAGCTGGATGGTTAGACACAAAAAACATGAGAAACAACAATAAGGATATGGATGTATTGGGCAGTGGAATTTAGGACACAATTCTTCAAATGAATAATGATCGCTATTGGTCAAGAAATATGAGAAAACTGATGAGAAATTTTAATAGCAAAACAGTGATAATTAATTAGACCCTAAAACAGTATGGAAATAACATGAGCTATATAAAATACAATTAACTTTGTTAATAAACATAACACATACCATGCAATGTAAAAAGTTTGCCCTCTCCTAAAAAGAAGCTTTCAAATTGAATTTATTAATAAAAATTTTACTAGAATGATTATTTCTACCTTTAGAGTTATGAGAACTAGTTTTAAATGTATACAAAATATCAAATATTTTTTTCTGAGTAGCCTGCCTGCTTTGCTTTTCATTAAATTTGACAAAATATTAGGTTAATTATTACTTTAAAACCATTTTTGTAAAAAATATTTGAAAATCTAAAACATTCATAAGTACTTATTTTAATTCGTTTATTTTCACTATATATTTAACATGAAAAAAATTAGAAATAGATTTGATTTGAATAGCTAATTTAAATTAGAAAAATATGCTAAGCTACATGCAGTCGCAATTAAAGATATATAAAAAAAGAAAATATATCTTTTCAAATAGCTATTTTCACAAATGGTTCAAGAATATTAATAATATTAAGACAAATTTTCTTGAAACATTATATTAGCTTTTAACAGGCTTATTGCAATGATTTACTAAGCAATATTAATTGCAAGAGAATACATATATAATGATTTAATATAAGCTGAAAATAAATAAACAGTGAATTGAGTTTCATGATATACAATCTCTACTTACAGTGGCTCTTCCTCGCTGCTGATTGGCCCGATCGCTGTTTTCTCTTAAGAGACTTGCATTGCTTCCTTCATTATCTTCAGGAGAGCTAACACAATTCCGCAGTGTATTACCCATCTCAATCGTTTCTTTCAGATCGGGTGTAGCTAATTTTATATTGTGAAATATATTAACCACAGATCCAGGAGCTTCCAGACCCTTTTTCTACCCTGAAGTCATTTATGAAGCCGTAATTCGAATGCAAATCTTAAGTTTCTATAGATAGTTTTGTTGAATTCAATGAGAAGCTCACACTCAAGAATAATAAAATTACGCCAGCTGCTGATTTACAACATATGACTAAATAACAGATAGAGTATAGACTTCGAGCGGGATAGCAATTGAGGCATCAATAAAAAACTAAACTGTTCGAGTTCTAAAATTCGTAGAAAGTGCAAAGCACAAAGTACTTAGCCAGAGTTTTTTAGAGTGACGCTTGTTTACCCACTCATATGTTCGATAATTTTAAATTGACGCCGATTTTACTAGAAATTACTGATTTAACGAGTTAACGCCTTTGATTGTATACATAAAAAATACTTGATTATTCCATAATCACAATGCTAAGAATTTATATAGTTTTTAGCTTTGCTGCAAAGTGCAGCCTTTTACTCGTTTTAAAGTTGTATTACTTTTTATATACTATCTGCACATATTTTCAGACAGATGCTTGTACTTTTATGAACACGAGGGATACACACTACACTTTGAATAGATTTTCTCATAAATGACTAAGTTTTCTTGCCGAGGTTTTCTCTACGAAGTTTGCTTGACGAGCTTGTACTAAACATTTTTGCTGTCTGTACTCTTCTACTAGCGATATGGCATCATGCACTCGTAGGACGAAATATTGGACTTTCGTTGAGTCAAATGCATGCATGCTTTTAACTTGTGCATGGTAACATGGTTATTTTAAGCATTGATGTGATATGATTTACTTATTCTTCTCATTACTTAAAGCTATATTTTACTTATTTATACGATCTTTAAAGAATGTAAGATTTTCGCCATCATAAAGCCTCCGATGCTTATTAAGTGTATTCTGCATTATCACGGTTATGAGCTCGTAGATACAAATTTCTATCGAGCCAATTCAACCAAATTGTACGAGCGTACTTGTTTGCCCAGTGAATTTCACTCTTGAAATAATGTCCATATAATTTCAATTTTTGTCAGCAAATTATGTTTTAGCCTCCGGAGATTATGTCGACCTTTAAATGAACCCAAAAAGGCTATTTTTAAAGGCCTAATGATTATTTTTTGGCGCAAACTTGATTTTCGGTTCAAAATTTTCTTCTAGGGCCCATTTTTAGCCCAGAATTTTGGCACCCATAATTTTTAGTTTAAGAGGCCTGTTTATCAGCAGCAGCGAATCCACTCAGCAGCAAGAGAACCAAGGCAATAACCAATGTAAACAGCGCAAATAACGTGCAGTCTGATACAATAGGATATCAAAAAACGTACTGACCGCGTATAATAAACGGAACAGTGGAAAAAGGGCTGTCAAAAATGTTTGCGGTGTATGCGGATAAAATTCAAAAAGGGCGTTCACCTCTGTTAGTAGCACACTGCGAAACTGCATTTCTACGTGGATAGAATCTACATAGACGTCGCAGAGACTCGAATCTCAAACTAGCGAATGCAAGTTGAATAAAAGCAAGGCTAATCGGATGCAAAGAGAGTAAAAAGTATTCAGACATTAAAAATTTAACGGGTTTTAAACAGTAAAAATGCTGCAAAAAAGAAAAAGAAAACTGCAGGCGTAAAAAAACACGTTAAAGAGAGCCAGAGTGGACAAAGTGGACAGTACATTAGAAAAATGACTACATTAGGAGGAACGTTGGTGGGTGGTATTTTCTGTATATCAACGCTGAAAAAAACTACACAAGCAACTTATTAAATCTCGCCCGCAATTTGATTCCACCGGGGCTAAATTTTTACTTTATCCCGCGATTTGATTCCACCGGGGCTAAATTTTGACTTTATCCCGCAATTTGATTCCACCGGGGCTAAATTTTGACTTTATCCCGCGATTTGAGTCCACCGGAGCTAAATTTTGACTTTATCCCGCGATTTGAGTCCACCGGAGCTAAATTTTGACTTTATCCCGCGATTTGAGTCCACCGGAGCTAAATTTTGACTTTATCCCGCGATTTGAGTCCACCGGAGCTAAATTTTGACTTTATCCCGCGATTTGAGTCCACCGGAGCTAAATTTTGACTTTATCCCGCGATTTGAGTCCACCGGAGCTAAATTTTGACTTTATCCCGCAATTTGAGTCCACCTGGGCTAAATTTTGACTTTATCCCGCAATTTGATTTCACCGGGGCTAAATTTTGACTTTATCCCGCGATTTGAATCCACCTGGGCTAAATTTTGACTTTATCCCGCAATTTGATTTCACCGGGGCTAAATTTTGACTTTATCCCGCGATTTGAATCCACATGGGCTAAATTTTGACTTTATCCCGCAATTTGATTTCACCGGGGCTAAATTTTGACTTTATCCCGCGATTTGAATCCACCGGGGCTAAATTTTGACTACTACGTGATGATCAATCACGGGAAAGACAAACGGTATGCCAGACATGCCACATAGAGTGAGATTTTGCATGTGAATGTGAAAGCAGGGAGTCAGTCGGCCAGTGACGCATCGACGCGGTCCATCGAAATATCTATCGGCTCGATCGGACGATCGCGCGCCCATTCTGCGGCAGCCATTGGACAAATACGATGGGATGCATGTTCAGTGTGTAGCAGATGGCGTCCAGTACCGCCAGCTATCGCCTTTGCTACTCGAACAGACAGCAGTGTGTTGAAGCAACAGCCGAAGAAACCAGGGTCTAAGTTTATCCGTCCAGGATATCTCCTGAACAAAGTGTGTGATTAGAAATATTTTAATTAGTATTTAAATCAAACACGTCAGCCAAGTTTAATCAGCATGCACTCTGATGGTTTGATAATAGGTACAGATAAATGCGAATAAGCAAACGCTGCATGAATTACACTATTTGCATGACGAGGGAACGTAGGTGCACAAATCTCGAACGGGACAGATTGCTCTATGCACGGAAGCAGGCGCGCATTGCAATTAACACCGATTGGGAAATATGTCATTAATGGACAGGAAATTCTTCATACTTTAAATAAAAAAGGCTGTGCAAAAGAATTCCTCACCTGCAAAGCAATACGTCCTCTCCGACTTCGATACCGATGTACCCGTGTATAGGCAGCGGGATGGAGGCGGCAGGACAGCGGGCGGCGAGATGAACTAGCGCCAACGGGTCGGCGGCTGCTGTATCAAATCAAATGGTCAGGAGGTGAAGACTCTAGGTTAGTTGCGAGATAGTTTAACTAGCGACTTTAACGTCTACTTATCTCGTATTTATTATTAATTTCCTTTCCATTTATAACGGTGATCGGTAATTTATTATTACAAAAGCAATGCAATTTAGAGCTTAGACAAAACTCGGCTAAGACAAGACAATTCATACTTTCAATAAAAGACATGCCGTGCAAAAAGAATTCCTCACCTGCGGAATGTTCCAGGCGACGTGTCCGGCGACAAGGATTGGCCCTGGGCGGGCTGTTTTTCGCGTGTTTCTGCCGTCTGTTAAAAAGGACAGCGCCGAGTCATGGAACTGTTGACCGCATCTGGGCAGGTGGGAACGCGAGTGGGCGGCGGGCAGGCCGTCTGGCAGTATTGGCTGTTGTTGTGAATTACGGTGAGTGAGTGAGTGACTAGGACACTACTAAGTAATAAATAATATAAAGCAAAGCGTCACCGATTATGTAGGTATTAAAACAGAGCATATAGACTCGCAGACTATCAACTGACTGACTGACAGGCTTTTTATCTATCATTAATCAATCAAATATTAGCAACAATTAATAAAAATCAACTTACAAGTCGGCTGATTTTGGACTGCAGGAATAGAGCGAGAGCGAGCGAGAGAGGACAGAGGCAGAATCTCGCTCCCCGGCTGCGCTTCTAGTTTACAGACGAGTCGCGCGGAGGGGAAAGGGAGTGGGAAAAAAATAGTCTGGCTTGGGACTGTATCACGATTTTATTAGCTTGTTGTTTTTTATGGCTGCGTTTGCCCTGGCTAGCTAGTATACAGCTATTTTGTCTATGGTTGAACTTGGATGGTTAGCAAGATGGGACAGGTCCGATTGGGCAAATATAATTCCAAAGAGCTAGAACTCTATGGTGTGGAATCCAAAAAGTTTTTTAATGACTCTTTTCGCTGTCTGTGGCCAAACTAACGCGAACATTCGATGCAAGATAGAGGGGGAACATCCAATTGGGTACAGTCTTATTGGTCGGTCAATCTGTAAACAATATAGTCTGAAATTCGTACTCGAAAACTAATCGATAGAGTGGCTTTGAACTTCTATTAAGAGACCAGAGATTGCCCTGTATTTATCGAAGACAATGATGCCCGCCATTCAAGCTGGAAATTGGCTGCGACATCGGTTGTATTTTTCACTGAAAGTTGGTTGCAAAAAAAACAACTGAAACTTTTAAAACTTTATTTGCTAATACAACAGTTTGTCTGCAGTGTGTGGGTGTGTGTGTTAGTGTAGCGCGTGGACTGGCTAATCAATCAAACTTACTGAATCCAATGCTGAAAAGCTTTTAGGCCAAAAAATTTACATGTTACAGCTTTTTGTTTAAATTTTTCTCCAATATTTAGCAATTGCTATTCGAGTAATAAGAGGACAAGAAAACTATCGCCCCTATTAATTGAAAACTTTGGTTTACAAAAGGGATTTTTTGCAATTGCAAACATATAGCTAGCACAAAAAGTAAGCTAAAGTTTTGCTCGATTTAATAGACTGTCAGTGGACAGTACTTTTGCTTTCCATAATATCTTTATCGAACCAATTACAAGACTGCGGCAGCAAATAGTGTGAGGCAAGATAGGTGTGGAATTAGTCGTGTCTATTTTTAGATGCGACCCTAGACATACTTCTTCCCGGTTTAATTGCCGCGAGTATAAAGGTGGGCTGCCTGTTCGTGCATAGCGCTCGTAGATTTTCTGCTAATTTCTTTGGACAAGCATCCAGATCCTCAACTGCTTAAAACCACAATTTTTAAAAATCTTACTGCAGTCTCATTATACATTTTACTCACCATGGAGTCGAAAACCACGGATCGAAGAAGCAAACGGGCCGGCTGTCCCGAGTGCGGCCTAGTTGTTGCCGTTCCTGTTATCAAGCGGCATTATATACGATTGCATGCCTCAGCAAAACTCGCTGCCGGCTGGAGTCCCGACAGAGACATGCCATCTGGCCTCCGACCAACAGAGGCCGACTGGCTGGCGGCCAAAGAGCCTGCTCGCTTGGATCTCGTCTGGATGACGGCCCGCCTGACTTCTGGCACCAGCAGCGAGCCAGGGCAGCGGCAGCCGCCCGGCGCGTTCCACCACTGCGATCGATTTTGGCTGTGCGGCGACTGCGACAGTTTTCTGCGAGTATCCCGAACGAAGCATCGCAGGGTGTGTGCAGGCGGTCACAGCAGCACCGACGACAACGGGGCAGTTGTTGACCAGCAGCAGAAGCAGCAGCAGCAGCAGCAGCAGCAGCAGCAGCAGCAGCAGCAGCAGCAGCAGCAAATCACTGTTGCACCCGCCGGCGCTGGCACAGATGACGACAGTCGCGAGGACGGAGTTTCTGGCGTAAACACCGTCAATGTAAAAGAGGCAGCGACTCAAACCGACGGCTCGTGCATTGTGCTGCCTGATACGACTGATGACCCTCTGGGTCGTGTGGCGTCCGCGGTGCGCGCGCTTCAGGCTGCGATTGCTGGGCTATCCGAAGCCCAATTGCGTGTCCTGCCGGTAAGCGCGGTGCGAGCGCATATAGAATAGTCACAAGGATCCACTTAAGATGTTTAATTGCTGTCTGCTTGGAAATTAATATAACTAAAGTATAACAACCACCTACCATTTATCAGGCGAGTCGCCGCGATGTGAGCGCCGAAGAACAGGGCAACGGCCTGCCACAGACGACCGACAATCCCAGTGGCCGAGGTAGCGACGGCAGCACCGGCATAGAAGAGGCCGACCTTCAGCAGGTGATACGTCAATCCGTGAATAGCGGACAAATTTTATGCGCGTGAATCTAAGCACATCGATCTAGAATGTAAAAAAGGAAATAAAAATTTATAGTAGCAAAAGTATACATATGATAACAGGGTAACAGTCACATAAGCGAGGTGCGAGCGCATATAAAATAGTCACAAGGATCCACTTAAGATGTTTAATTGCTGTCTGCTTGGAAATTAATATAACTAAAGTATAACAACCACCTACCATTTATCAGGCGAGTCGCCGCGATGTGAGCGCCGAAGAACAGGGCAACGGCCTGCCACAGACGACCGACAATCCCAGTGGCCGAGGTAGCGACGGCAGCACCGGCATAGAAGAGGCCGACCTTCAGCAGGTGATACGTCAATCCGTGAATAGCGGACAAATTTTATGCGCGTGAATCTAAGCACATCGATCTAGAATGTAAAAAAGGAAATAAAAATTTATAGTAGCAAAAGTATACATATGATAACAGGGTAACAGTCACATAAGCGAGGTGCGAGCGCATATAAAATAGTCACAAGGATCCACTTAAGATGTTTAATTGCTGTCTGCTTGGAAATTAATATAACTAAAGTACAACCATCACCTACCATTTATCAGGCGAGTCGCCGCGATGTGAGCGCCGAAGAACAGGGCAACGGCCTGCCACAGACGACCGACAATCCCAGTGGCCGAGGTAGCGACGGCAGCACCGGCATAGAAGAGGCCGACCTTCAGCAGGTGATACGTCAATCCGTGAATAGCGGACAAATTTTATGCGCGTGAATCTAAGCACATCGATCTAGAATGTAAAAAAGAGAATAAAAATTTTATGGTAGCAAAAGTATACATATGATAACAGGGTAACATTCACATAAGCGCGGTAATAATTTTAAACTTCATTATTAACCGGTGCAAAGCAGGCTTGCAGGCAGGTGAGCGACGACAGAGATGGCGAGCTGACAGCTGCTGAGACTCGGCCGACCATCGCTGACTCGCTGGCGCGGCTAGACAGCATTTGGCGGCGGTCGCCGAAATTCTGCGCCAGCAATAGCTCGCATGTAAGCCGGTGGAACGCGCTGAGTCGGTCACTGCGGCTTACACTCACCGGACTGCTCAATTCGACCGGCAAGACCTGGGCCGATTTGCTGCTGTCGCCTGGTCAGGTGGCAACGTGTCTGGCAGCAGTCAGGAGCGGCAGTGGCGAGAAACCCTGGGCGGCGTCAACACGCAGTGTTCGGGCCCAGGAAATGCTGACTATAGTCGATCGCCTCCGCCAGCACATGCAGTTAGACGTGGACGAAGGTCCAGTCGCGGTGGCCCAGGTTTTTGGCGTCACCGAGCACGAGCTGCTTGACATCGCCGCCCATCTGCCGAATTGTCCGGTGGACCAGGCCGCTGTACTTGCGTTGGCGGACAAGTGCAATAGTGACATGACAATGACGACTGGCCAGCGACAGCAGAAGGTCCGCCTGATGGAATGCGCGCTTCAACATCAGTTGTCGCGACTGCACTCGCAGCTGAGCGCGATACGCTGCAGCTTTCAGGTGGAATATACGTTGGACCACTGTGAGAGGCAGCGGGGGTTTGAGGAAACTCACCTCACAAGCGCTGAGCTGGCATTAGTCAACTCGCGTCGGGCCGCCTTGGTCGCCATGCTGCTAGATCGGCGCTGGTGTTGGGGTCAGAATGGTTCTGGCCTGCCGAGACCGGGTAGCGGGTGCGCAGGCGCTGACGCCGCATTGTACATCGAACTCGACGCTGATTCTGTCGCCACCAGTGGATCATCGAAGCGGACTGCGCAGGTTAGTAGCGTAGCCAGCGGTTAATTTAAATAAATGATTTAAATAGCCCAGTTTTTCAGTTTTAACAAATAAATTATTTTAATAGGGTATGAATGCGTTTGGTAAGCTGGAATATGCAAACATGTCTGCATGAAAACGAAAACCAATACCCTCAAATAAAAATTCTGGCTGTGCCCCTGGCGCAGGTCACGGCTACGGCAGCGCGCAACTGGCTGACTCAGCTAACAGCAGAGTTGGCCTTTTGTGCGTGTGTGGAACAGCCTGTGCGCATTTTGCCATGGGTCGGCCTTCGGCGCTCGCACTTCGACAACAAGATAGTACGGCGCCGGCACCCAGAGGACAGAGTGTCCCATTTCGCATTGCCACCGCGAGATGTCAGCCACAAAAAGGGCGGCACTGGGGAGCACGCGCAGCTGGTTCTGCCAGACGAGTTTTGCGACGCGCTCGTTGAATACCACGACAGATTTTTAGTGCCATCCCTCATCGAGCGAGGGCTGATGGGCAGCGGCAACGGCGGCGGCGGCAGCAGGGCGGCAGAACTCGCAGAGAAGTACGGGCCGCGGCTGTTCCTGACGCCTATGCAGGGCAAGGAGTTCGACCCGTCGCGGTTCTGCCGGCTTGTTTCGATCGGCGGCGAACGCATACTCGGGCGAAAATATGTCGCGACAGACGGCCGGCGGGCAATGTGCAGCAAGTTCGCCAGCGCCCACCCGTCAGAGGTACCTCTGCTCGCGAGATCGATCGGCACTTCGGCTAGCGTTATCCACCGTTATTATGGCCAGCCAGGCGTCCAGTTGGCCAACATGGCCGTAACCGGGAAGGCAAAAAATTGCCTTTTGCAGACGCAGTCGACCTCGCAGCTCGAGTCAAGGTCTGCTCTGCTGCTGTTTGTGCTGTCGTTGTCAACCCACCCTAATCTCTCTATCTCCATTCATCATCTTGCTGCTTGCCGACCATCTTCTTGTAGCTTGCCAGCTCAAGCGAATGCCCCGTCCTCATCCCCCTGAAACTCACCTTCTCCATTCTGCAATTAAATTACAGGTCTCTATTCATGTGAACCGTACTACTATGCACCTTTTTCATTGTCTCATGGTTCAAACTCACAATTCGCTCGCATTCCCTCCGCGCCGCTGCCTAGGACGGCCAACCCGACCGATTCTCATCCTGCTGTTGTTGCCTCCGCCGCTGCAACTGCGCCGCCTACTGGCGTTGAAGAACGAAGCCACCGGGAGCCGGACAGCCAGCCGCCGAGTTCTAGTTGCTCGCAGCCGTTGACTGGCATGCGCGGTTGTGCTGGCCGGAAACGAAAGGCCGCCACAGCTGCGTCTGAAATATTGTTCGGCGCAATGTCTTCAAGTCAGCCGGCCGCTAGAAAGCCGAAGACGGCGAGCAGCAAGAACCGGCGTTGTTAAGTGCGGCTGCATTGCGATTTGATAGCTGTCGGTGTCGCTTGGATCGTGCGTCTGAAGTGATATGGTGAAGGTGTGAGTCAATTGACTAGCCAATTAATCAATCAAGTAATCAATCAATGAATCAACCAACTATTTAATCAACAAATCAACTAATAAAATAGCAACCCAATCAACGAACGAAACATATGACAATATAGACAATAGCAACCAATAGTATAAGCAATTAACGTGCCTGTCGAATGTACGTATGCATGAGTAAAAAGCGCGTGGACATAGTACATAAAAACTTACCCCGTGTTGTTTGATACTGCCTGACTATTTAGCTTTTGCATACAATGTGGTTACTATTCACAAATGCTCTTATATACAATTTAAAGAAGCATGCAGTACAGATAGGTGGATAGATAATAGATGGACAGATAGCAGGTTATTAAGTGAGCAAGGGACACAAGATACCCAAATTGTATGGCTACTGGCATAGAATAATTCATGTAGTAGTCAAAGTGTTAACTAAAACGTAAATAATTATGCAGTATATTTTGACAATAATAATTATTTTTATTTGGTAATTGAATGCAACTGTTTACTGCAAGCTACCATTGATTTGAGCTGCATATATTGTTATTGTTTAATATAAAATTGATTGTAAATTGTTAATTAACACCCATTGTAATGCATATTCCATAATGCAACTAATCTGATACATCAATTATATGCATACTCTAGCTGCACATACCAACTCAAAAAGTACAACACTTAATTAACAAAAGTATAAAAAAACTAGCCTGAAAAAAATTGTAGTAGGGATTCTGTTGACAAATAGGTATGATATTATTGACCTCTGTTTTTAACTTAATAAATGCCAACCGTAAACTAAGCAGCAAATAACTTGTCTTCTTGATTTTTTAAAGCATTTTTATAACAATAAAGCAACTGGTATATGCTCAACTTAGAGCTAACTTGCATAAATTAATCAATGCAGTCTTGACTATTAAAAACAGGAATACAGCTGTTGAACAAAGGAATTTGATAAACTATTACACTGAGTTTAAATAAAAAATATATAACGTAGGTACATATGTCTATAAATAGACATATGATGCAGTACTTAACCAATTAAGGAACTATTTATGAAAATGACAAGTCAATCAACCAGTGTCTATGGTAAATGTCAATAATTAAACCACATGCATACATTTATAAATAGATACATGCAATAAGTAATTCAATAGGGGAGCTATAATGAAATATATATACAACATGACAAGTGTTTAAATTAAACTGTAGTCTATGGCAAAAAGGATAACAAGGAACTGACAGGCTTAAGTTCAAATCACTTATTGAATTAACTAGCTACAACATCTTTATAATCATAAGAAAATCTTTGCCTACTCAATTCTACGCTTTATAATTTATTAGACACGCTGAAGCACTCCATATATTTTGTACTACACTCTCATTACAATGGATATCTAATAACTAAGGTAAGGGATATGAGCTTCTTGATATTTAACTTAAAAAGCCATACAGTCATTTCTGTCTTTATATTCTGTACTGTAGAATAACTACTGACTTACATAACAGGGACAATGGGGACTGCATAACTAATATATAGTAATGATATAATATTAATAGCTAGATATAGCAAAGCATCACTTGTCATAATTACATATGTATACATGTATAAACCATATGTATATCTTAAAAATAGATGTACTGTCGCATGCATATATACAACCTACTATACTAAAGCCTTGTATAGCTACAATATCAATATTCAATATTAGACCAACTAGTTAAAAGCTGTGCAGTGTATGCCTATGTATGTATGTGATCAATAAAAAGCAAGTAGCCTACAGCTATGCATGAATGAATTACATTAGACAGCTATAGAACAGGAATTGGCAATGACCTGGAGTGTTTTTATGCAGTGGTTTGTTGTACATGATACACAATGCCTGTCAAAAATTGGTATGTATACAGTATACATTCAAATTCAATCAGGTGTAGCTATATGTAAAAATCTATCTATTCTGACTATTGATGCGTTGTCACAAATGAATTTACGAATCTGAAAGATTGAATTTTAAAAATTAGTCGTCACTTCCTAAACTCTATTTGAATATGATAACTGAGCGAGTGTCTCTCCTAGAAAATTTTACTGAAAAGTTATCCTGTACTAACAAAAATTCGAAAGTTAAATTAGACTGTCACCCTTTTAAACAAAGTAGTGCATATAAATGTGTCCCTTTATCTTGTCAGTGTCTTCATTGATGCAACTACGTTGAGTTTAATTTTTTATTTTATAATTTTACTAAAGAATATATGGACATGGTTATGATGTGTAAATGTGGCTGGCAACCTGCATTATACAAAATACAGTTATTCTACGAATATACCATATGCGCTATAAATTATGCCTGGATGATCCCCTATGCTACTAAAGGGTTTTTTGCAATGATACCAGTGATTGGTGTATGTAGTAAAAGATCAAACACGATCAGCTTATTTGATATATAAAATGGATCTGGGCTGTTGCACGATGAATTCACGTTGTGAACCTGCTATGCTTGTGTGATGTTTCAACTTTAAAATAAAAATATAAAGCCCTATGGTATTTGATTAAAAATATTACTATAAGCAAAAATTTATGTTGGAAAATATTAGTAGTTTCGTCCCTTTCCGAGCACTTCTATGTATAAATCAAATATTTCAGTAATTGTATGCATATAAAGTTAAATATTATGCATACAAAGTATATACATATATATCATTTTATTCACACCTTATCGTTATCACTTGTCCTGCTGTTTAATTTTATTATTTATCTATCTACTATCCTTGGAAGTTTAGACAAAGTACACGGTGAATGAATGAAAGAACGAAGGGACGAATTGAATTAATTAATTAATTAGTGGACGTCCGAGACTGAATGAGTTTGCGAATAAATAAATAGTTAAGAGCCCAGATAGGTGATTGACAGAAAGTTAAAGAACGAAGGAGACAGTGAAAGGACGAAAGAATATGCTGCCAATAGATGTGAGGTCGACTACATGGACGCGAAACACTGCAATAGACCTTTTTGTGGGCGACTGATTGAACTACTGTAGCGGCGGCTGTCAGAACAGATACGAGACGACGGAGAGCTATAGCTATTAGACGAGTGGTTACCACCTAATTTGGGTGTGATCAGGGGACCATATTGTGACGGGCGCTTTTCTGGACCTCCACACCCCGCACACACACCCACACAGGCAGCTTGGCTAACAGTCGTCGGCCCCATGGCGGCACTGGCCATCACAAGTCAAAAAATAATGGTCGCAATGGACTACTCGCCCGTTCGCAAGCCGACGCTGGACATCCGCGGTGAACATCTGCGGGTCGCTGTGGCCAGCCATCACAACCAGTTTGTCGCGCCAGGTGGCCGAACTGTGTGCCGTGTGCTTGGCGTTGATTTCGAACCTGTCACCATTCAGAAGGCGCAGGAGTGCATTGCTGCCTGTCTCGAACAGAGCCGGTCGAACTTCGTCCAAAAAGATAACATCATGGACGCTACGGCGAAGCCCGTCAAAAAGGAATTCCGGCTTGAGCAGGTCTGGCGCGAAGACGCGGTGCTCGCCCTTGTGCAGTGTGACTGCCTTGGTCTTTCCGACACCAGGGGGACCGTACAAATACACTACGCCCGATGTCATGCGCAGTGCCTGGCAGACCTCTTGTCGGATGGGGCAGCGGTCAATCCGCGGGTCGCGCGCCGCCACCGCTGCTGCTGGTCGACAGTCGATGCAGCCCAGAATGCGCTCTGCCATCGCCCGCCGGGTGAGTTGATACTCGCTGTGAAAACTTGCGAGCAACACGCGGCGTTTGTGGTGTTCGAGCATAAAGCCGTCACCATGCCGAAGTTCAAGTTCTGGATTGGCATATTCGCGACGCACCCACCCGGCCGCCTGCACAACAAATGCGCACTCACTTGGCTCTATGCCCTTCAGGCACGGGCAATAGTCCTGCTGCGTGACCAGTTTTATCACGGCGTCTGATGATTTGACGCCGTGGATTGAAAGCAGCGTCACTATGCCGCCGCCAGCGCGATTCGCGTCCGACGATGCTGCTGCCGCATCTGCACAACCAGAGGCCATACCGCTGCCTCGACGGTCAACGAGATGGTCGCGGACGGGCTGGTGCGACACCAGAAGCTGATGCGTCACGCGCAGCACCTCGAAGGGCAGCTTGGCCTCGTCCAATCGCGCATAAATGTGGACGCTGCTGAGCCGACTGTCGATATCTGTTGCGGTCGCTTCGCTGGCGTCGGGAACGGCGAACGGATCGACGCAGTAAAGCCGGGAATAGGCGTCGACGGTGTATCCGGTGTTCCTGTCGACAGCCGGGCCTACAGCGGTGGCCACTGCTAGTTGTTGGCATGCGCCCTCCATAGCGTCAAACAGAGAGACCTTCAGACGGCCAGCCTGCGTTATATTGTTAATAGTTATCTGGTAAAGCTGCCGCGGTCGGTCGAATTTACTCTCCAGATCTTGGAGCTCCGCGGGCGTCACCATTTCGTTTAATGCATCGTCATACAGCTCGCCGACGCAGACTCGCAGCGGTCCGAGCACGTCCCGACGGCCACCAAACAAATACGCAGACTCAACCCGTGCTGGTCTGTCGGCTGGGGCTCGGTCTGCCAGCTTTTTGCTCTGTCTGCTTTTTGGCACCGTTGACGGTTCATTCAACCGGGCATCCGGGCCTGTTGATGGGGGATTTGTGAGTCTGATAATTAATCAATCAATAAATCAGTAAATCAAACAATCAATCAATCAGCCAGTCAGTAAGTCAACGAAACTTTTAAACTAACAATTAAGCAATGGATTAAGCAACCAATTAATCAGAAAGCCGATAATTAAATCAATAATTCAGTCAGTTAGTAAATCGACTCCTCACCTTGCAGCAGCGTTTCAATCGTGGTACTATCCTCTAGCCGAGCGAGTCTCGCTGGCGGTGTTGGCGGCTGGCAATGCGGCACTGCTGGCTTACGCCTGCTGACAGAAATCGCGTCTGGAATGAACAGTAGGTGACAGTTTAATGTAACCATTTGCCACATTAAAAAGTACTCGATAATCTGTTACATCTGTTCAGTTAGTCAGTCAGCCACTCAGTCATCATAATTGATTCCCACTCACCGTGCAGACTGTCTTCGTCTGTGGCATGTCTCTGCTGCTCTGTCCTGGCCGGGGAGGTTTGCGTTCTGTCTCTGCTGTTGCTCGCTGTTGCTCGCTCTGCTGTTGACTGCTGTTGCTCTCTCGCGCAACCAAATATGACCTCTGGAACCCCATACAAGGTGACAACGAAGTTGACGATGGGCTCAGTGTGACAATAACATATAATAGCGGAGTCAGACAGTCGATATTTACCAGACTGGGATGCTAACAAAAGGCAACGCAGAATTGATTTCTGCTCCAACTGACTGCCCTCTTGTGACGGAGCTGCGGGAGTTGTCGGCGTCTGACTCGATTGCCTGGACTGCCTTCGCCGATCGCTTGCGACGACATCTGAAAAAAACAAGATTGACGGTGAGATCGTGCTACCAGTTAACTTGTGTTACTTATTTGCGTCAGTCAGTCAGTCAGTCAGTCAGTCAGTCAGTCAGTCAGTCAGTCAGTCAGTCAGTCAGTCAGTCAGTCAGTCAGTCAGTCAGTCAGTCGGTCAGTCAGTTCAGTCAGTCAGTTCAGTCAGTCAGTCAGTCAGTTCAGTCAGTCAGTCAGTCAGTTCAGTCAGTCAGTTCAGTCAGTCAGTTCAGTCAGTCAGTCAGTCAGTTCAGTCAGTCAGTTCAGTCAGTCAGTTCAGTCAGTCAGTCAGTCAGTTCAGTCAGTCAGTTCAGTCAGTCAGTCAGTCAGTCAGTCAGTCAGTTCAGTCAGTCAGTTCAGTCAGTCAGTTCAGTCAGTCAGTCAGTCAGTCAGTTCAGTCAGTCAGTCAGTCAGTCAGTCAGTCAGTCAGTTCAGTCAGTCAGTTCAGTCAGTCAGTTCAGTCAGTCAGTCAGTCAGGTCAGTCAGTCAGTCAGTCAGTTCAGTCAGTCAGTTCAGTCAGTCAGTCAGTCAGTCAGTCAGTCAGTCAGTCAGATGGTATAACTGATCCCGCTCACCATGCAGATTGTCTTCGCCTGTGGCTAACTTCGGCCGTTTCTGTGCGGCGTTTCCGAGCGGTGAGGCTGGCACCTTATCCGTTGTCGACTGAAGCGGCTCCGAATCGCTACTGTTGACAAAAAGAACGTCACCTAGAAGCATGGAAGGCGATGACATAGTTGGCCAGAGGTTCTACGTGATAGAGTAAGGTGAATGAGATCTGCATCAGACACGCACAATAAGTCAATATTTACCGGATTGGCCGGTCGACAGGGGGCTTTGCACCATTGGCTGCTCCGGCCGCGACTGGCTGCTCGCTGGCGTCGCTGTTGGCGTCTCTTCGACCACGATCGGGGCGTTGTTCGGCGGCTGCAGAGGTCGCCACGGATGGTGGCCGCTCTGTGGCGACATCAACGGGGGTGAGTCCGGCACCAGAATGATTGGCTGCGGCGCGGACGTGGCTCTCCTTGCATTGAATCCGTCATTGTCGTCGTCGAGTGCGAACAGCCGGTTCCGCTTAAAACGCGGCGTTGACCGCGGGCCACTAGGTGAGCTTGACGACAGAGGTTCGTCTGACGACAGACGGTGGTCGACATGCCGCTGGCTTGGGTGCCGAACTGTGCATGCACAATCGGCGTCGTAACAATCAGGACTATTAAGGTCAGCGGGCTTGCACTGAAAGGGTCTTATCTCTGGCTGGCGCACAGCCACGTCACCCGCCGAGTTGTCGGTCTTCTGGCTACTGTTGGTCTGACGCGCGTCGGGCGCAGCAGCTGCATGAGCTGAAGTAGCCGATGGCGTGCCAGACGAGTCGAGGTCTACAGACGGCAATCGCGAAGCAGCGAAGGTAGCTGGTACAACGCGGCGCAGCCAACCCGCCAGCGTGTCCTGGTGCCAATTATACTCGACAACGCGCAGGCGTCGGAGGTGCTCTGCTGTAGGCATCGGCTCGGCGGTGGCCACGGCCCGATTGCCCTGCCTGGTGGAGCGGTTGTCTTCCTCGTCGTCGCTGCTGATGACGATGACGTCATGCGGCTGCTGCTGCTGCTGATCTTTGGCTGCTGCGGCGACACCGGCGGCGACAATGGAGGCAACAGCTGCGGCGGTGACAGAGGCGGGCGCAGCACCTGACGACGAGCGGTCTGCCTCGCGACTGGCTGGCGATTCTGACACACTCGCCGACATTGCAGACATGCCGCAGCTTGTGCTCGGAGCTTCACCGCACAGCCGGTCAGCTTTAAATATCAGAGACACGTGAGTGATACTGTTTAATCAGCGAAATTTGCAAAACGAATGTACTTTCTGACTTAAAAAAATCACACGTGTGCGCATGAACGTGCGCACAATTGTGTGCCCCCCGAAAATTTTTAATATACCGTATCAAATAGTTTGGTTATTAGTAGTAGTGGTAGTGGTAGTAGCCCGCATCCAGCAATGGCTACTATATTGTGTGTGTGTGTGTGTGTGTGTGTGTGTGTGTGTGTGTGTGTGGGATATATATATAGATAGTGTATGTATGCATGCAGCCATGTATACCAATGTATTCTACATCTATATATGAATGAATGAATGCATGCATGCGTGCGCCAGACATATTACTACAAGTAGGTAGGCGTGCATCGATTATTATGAATATGTATGAGGCAAAGTAGACAATGTACTAAATAATAATATAAAAGTACATTGGTGTAATAGTACGCGTGTACTTTAGCTGCGCACATCGGTGTTAGAAAGATATAGTGTCTGATTGAATTGATTGCTTGTTGTACATATATGCAAGCATGCAAATAGATAGACACACATTCATACACATATATATATATTCTTTTATGATTGATGTGCGCAGCAAAAGTACATCGCTAAAAGTACAAATTTAAAAGTACATTTGCAAAAGTACATTCTGCCATTTTACGCTATACATACGCATATATATATATATAATAGGCACAGATTGGATGTGGCTCGAGCTGATGCTATTCAGACCTATTATTATTATTATTATTATTATTAAACTGCCTTTGATTCCACTCCGACAATACTACTACTCCTACTAGCATCCATTTCCTACTCCACCGTTAGAAGAAGCGGTAGTTTGAAATTTTAAGGGGGCAAACGCATGCGCATATTCATGCGCACGCGCTTGATTTTTTCTAAGTCCAAAAGTACACTCCATGGATTTATTAGACGTTTGCACAGTTGAATAGTTAGTCATTCTCTTACATTTTTCGCGCTGATGTTGCTGTTGTGGCAGCCCCATGTGTGCCTCGACCTCAGCACACGCCCTCCATAGCCAGTCGTCCTCTTCGTCGAGGTCGTCGTTCTGCTGCTGCTGCTGCTGCTGCTGCTGCTGCTGCTGCTGCTGCCCTTGCTGCTTGGGCACCGTCGATGGCTCAGCTGCAGCAGCTTCTGCCTCGTCGCACGCTGCCAGCAGCCAGGCTGCTTCCTCGTCGAGATCGTCATTCTGCTGCTGCTGCTGCTGCTGCTGCTGCTGCTGCTGCTGCTGCTGCTGCTGCTGCTGCTGCTGCCCTTGCTGCTTGGGCACTGTCGAGGGCTCAGCAGCATTGCCTTGCGCGGCCTCAAGCCGCATTTTTTCCGCCGCCTTTACTGCCGCCACCGAATCATCCGGCCCGATGGAAACTGTGGGCACACTTGATTCAAAGTAGGGCTCCTGCGAACGTGCATCGCCGTCGCTGGCTGCCATTGACGCAGGCGAGCCGTTCAGCGGGTCGACATGATGCAGGTGCCGGATCTGAGGCAACGACAACTGCGTGCTATTTGTCGTCAGCATCAGTGTCGTCCTCCTCGCCCCGCCATCCGGACGGCGCAGCTCAACGGCCTTTGAAAAACGCCGCTGGCTGTCGGAAAGGGGCGGGCATTCGCCAACGATGCCGTCGTCACTCTTCTGTGTGTCGGGTAAGCGTCAGATTGTTAGTATGCGGACAGGCTTAGTGTGTACGAGCGCTTTCTTGCGTGCGAATTAAACACTAGGGCTCACCTCCATCGCCGCCTCGGCTTCTACACATGCCGCCAGCAGCCATTCGTCTTCGTCGGGGTCAGATGGTATGACAGCCGACACTGGTGCAGGCGGCGCGACCGTGTTGATTGAGGCTGCCCGAACAGCAGTCGCAGGCTGATGTGGCGTCGGGCCGGCCATTTCTGCTTCAATGCCAGCAGCAGCAGCAGCGCCAGGTGCCATGGCAGGCGGCCGGTTATGACTGGCGGATGCCTTGAAGGCCAACACCGAAAACTCGGCCGACTCCTCGTCGCTCTCCCTTTTCAGTCTCGAGCTGGTGACGCAGTCGCCGGCGCCACCCGGCGCGTGGCGCGCAGCAGCCGGTTGGTCCCTGTAATCATAGCGCCGGAACTGGCCGCTACCCTTGTTGCCGCTGCTACCATTGGCGCCGCTCTTGTTCGACATATTGCCTGCGTCAGATTGCACGGTTGCACGCGCCCACAGTCAGTACTCGAACAGGTGAATCTAATTAGCAGTCTAAATACCGGCATTCTAAAACCCCATCCCTACACGAAAACGCTAACACACATGCAAACACAGATTTATTCATATTTCGTTTGACATTAAGGTACACCATTAAATAATACGTGCGTACAACTCACAATTTTGTTAAATTAGGACTCCTGAGGTGATTGATTGACTGATTGACACAGAGTGAGACTGTCCGTTGGTTGAAATAGCTGAAATGCCTGTTGGCTGAAATAGTTTTTGTTATTGTTTTTGCGTCATTAGATACGGAAAGTTAGGAGCATAGAGGCAAGCGCATCTATAGTCTTTAGAAAAAAAAATAAATATAATTAGGAAAACTGTTAATTTTCAGAGTTTAGGAATTTAATTCTACAAAAAAAGCTTATTACAGAGGAACCGGATTTTCAGAAGTCGAATGAGCAATCAGAACAAGAACCAAACAATTAACTTTAGTTATTTAATTAACCTTTTTGCCTATACAAATTAAACGATAAATCTAATCAACCCGTTTAAAATTTAACTGGTATATACAGCCGATAACAGTCATCAGTTAATTAATTCCCTTAGTTAAGTGCCCTTAACGTTGCGACGGGCTTTCCATAAGCGGCAGAACTGGGCCCAGCCCCAAGTTCGCACAAATACGTAGCCACCGAATCTGGCCTTCACCTTCACTCTGCGTCCCCGTCGCCGACGCAACTGCCGCCTCCATTGTCTCGGCACACTCTTTCTCCAATCGTGTCTAACTAAAACATCCTCTATAAACAATTCATGTGTCTGGCAGCCTACGTCCTTATACTGTGGCTCGTTTAAATTATTAACAATATCCGCATCCCCATCCTCGTATTCGTCATCACCAGGCTCCTCAAACAGTTCCCAGTCCCCTTCGTCTTCCCATTCATCTTCCTGCTGCTCGTGCTGCTCACGCTGCCGCCGCACCGGACTTCGCGACCTATCCCGCTGCTGTTCCTCTTGCTCCATTCTCGATTCGACCTCGTCGCACATCTCGGTCAGTTCAGCATCGCTGATCCCCATGTCCCAATCCCCGTAAATATTAGCCGGTTCCATAGTTAGTAGTTAGTTTGCGTCTAAAATTTAGTTCATTTGAAGAAGGCAATGTGCAAAGTATCGAACGCACACGCTGACACAAAATGTAAACCGTTCCTAAATAATCTCATTTCTACAATAGGCACATTCACACACTAGCTATTGTATATCGAAAATATCCAATATTAATTTGGGATTTTATCATTAGCACCATAATCAATCAGTCCCGTCATAGTTTGTCATCCATTTGGATATTTAGAAGGAGAGCGGAAAAGTTTTAGAGTTTTAGAGTGAATCGAAAACGTATGATTGTATCAGAGGACGCTAAACCCGACTAGTTATTTTAGGGAGCGGTCGTTAATATACGATGTAAGTAGTACAACTCACAATGTTAGAGAATGCCGAGTGTGCGCTAGATTGATTAACTGAATGGCTTGTTGGCTGGTTGGCTTGCTGGCTGGTTGGCTGGTTGGCTGGATGGCTGTATGGCTGGCTGATTTATAATCGATTAGTTTATATAATATTTGATTAGTTGCAGCAGACTGCCCAATGGCTGAAATATGTTTGTTGTTTTAATGAATGCGTTTTTTAGTACGGAATGTGTACGGCGAATTACAAGCGCATCTGATTTTGAGTAAATCGTCAAAAAATAATTATAAAAAAGCCACGCGATTATGTTTTGACTGTTAGATTTTAGCATTGAAGGATTTTTTACTAAGGCGGACGAGGGCGTGTGAGACAATGGGTAAAACAGCAAGCGAAAAGACTCAGAGGTTGAAAAGTCAGTTAAAAAGTCTGACGGTTGAAGAGTCGGTTTCAAAGTGGGTTGAAAAGTCTTGGATGGTTGAAAAGTCGGTTTCAAAGTCGGTTGAAAAGTCCGAGGCCGGTTGAAAAGTCTTGAAAGTGTTGAAAAGTCGGTAGAAAAGACGGTTGAAAAGTCTTTGATATTTTTAGAATAGTCTATGGCTCGCTTGCCGTAATGTATTCGCTGCGGTTGAAAAGTCGGTATAAAAGTCTGCGACAAAAAGTGAAATTATGTATTGAAGTTGTTTCTAATACAATTTTTCAAATTTATTTTCACTTGCCCAACGGGAATTAAACTGAGCGACAAGCCAAGGCTTACAGGTCTAACAAGGCCTTTCTTAAATTTTGCACCAGAAATAGAAGTACTCTAAAAGCCGAAAAATATTTCGTACAGCCTACATTTTTGGAATGGCGTGCTTGTGGCTTTCCCAGTGGGTTCCATTTATCGACACAGGCCGCAGCCCGCATATAGATCATAGATACGAGTAGCTAGCTGTCGCAGTTTCCTAAAAATTCACAATCTTATTGTTTCTCCACTATAAGTTGGACGATAATTAAACTAATTAAAATTTTATATAGCACCTAGGGGGACTGATGACATCACATCGAGGATATCGTCAGGGTAGCAACGAAATTACCGAATCAAACACGAATCATGGCAAAACTCATGGCAACTGGAGCAAAGCAATTTGTAATATCTGAGAAAAAATATAAAAGTGTTTAATTTTTGAATTTTTTATTTTCATTAAAAAGTGAAAATATCAAAGCAGCTTCCAGAATGAAACAGATTTTCAAGCACAGTATTCACTATGATGTAGCTTTGATGTACTGATTAATAATATGACTGGTTTAACATACTAGATGGATGCTTTTAGTAAGGAATCGGCAATTTAATCAATGCTTTTTCCCATCCATTGCCATGAATCGAATCATCAGCAAATGGCAAACAGCTCAAAAGTTTCATTAGTATTAGTATTAGTATCATCAGTATTACTATTATATTGAGTTAGATGTGGTCAGACCCGAAGTCACGACCAGGTGACGTAACCGGAGTTGGTGGCGTTGCAATCGCTCCAGTCTCTCTGTTTCCAAGGCCCATACTTCCGATCAGGTCTTTGATGCGTTCGGCCAGGCTTCTTCTTCGCTCAACCATGCTGACCTCCGAGAGGCTGTCCTTAACGTGGTCAGAAGGCTCTTCCACCATTTGATTTCGGGCTTCCAATTGGGCTATGCGGCTGGTGACGAGAAGCGCGCTTGGGGCATCAAGGACATGCCTATTTCCATTCAATCCAACTTCTGAGAAGGCAGGGCTGCAAGCCGAACTGAAGTGACAAGATTTCGAGTTAACATTTGCCAGATCGATGCTTAACAATCTGTGGCAATAGGCATTTCTAGCATTCAAGTTGTCCACTTTTGCAAGAAGAAGCTCCACCTCAACTCTTCGATCAACCAGCTCCTTAGAGATAATTTCAAAAGCTAGCAAAACATTCAACTTCTGTGCATTCATTGACTCGATTTGGTCTTTCAGCGAGCGAAGTTGGCTGTTCTTTTCGTCTAGCTGCGTCAATAGTTTTTCTAGCTTCTCAGAACTATTCGATGCGGGTTCGTTCTCCAAGTCCGTACTTGTCACAACTAAGCTCGTCTGCGTGTGCATCTCGGCCTTAGTACAGCTTGTAGGCGGCTTCAACTCGTCGATTTGGGTCTGTAGGGAGCGAAACTTAGCATTCATCTCCGTCAGTTTAGCCATGGCGTCCGATAGTTTCCGACCGTCAGTCTCCAACTGTTTTTCTGCAGCCTCTCGCAAAACAATCTCGTTGTCTTTCAGCTGCATCGCACTGTTGAGCTGCTCGGTCAGCTCAGCAACCTCGCCCGCTTTCGCATTGAGCCTTTCGGTCAAATTGATCGATGAGAGTTTTTCGGATTCGAGCTGCTCTTCCACGGCGGCTCTGCGTTGGGATTCTTCCTCTAACTTGGCACTCAGCACAGAGTTATTAGTACGAAGGGCGTTGATTTCAACCTTCAGAGCTTTCAGCTCCGACTCCAGATCGGAGCGAGTCTGTTCTTTATTCTTTACTTGTTGATCAAATCTTTCTTTCAGCTTCTTGCTACCAGAAACTTGAGAATCTAGTTGCGATTTCATTTCAAGACATTGTGATTGCAGAATTTTTATTTGTATTATCAGACTATCGCATCTCTCAGTCATGCTATTGTAAGCGGCTTCTTTTTCTCGAAATTGCACTTTCAGTCTGACCAATTCGCTGGACTTGTTGTCCAGCTCGCGCAATAAATCTTTTATCTTAAGGCTGTCCGCCTGTTGCTGAACTTCAAGTTGTTGACGCTGTCGCTGCTCTTCAAGGCTTGCTTCCGTCAACGCCTGGACCTGTTTAATAGCATTATTTAGCTGAGACTGCAGGCCGTCAATGCTTTTGCTGTGCTGAGCAGTTTCACATTGTCTGACCTCAGATAGATTTCGCAGCTGATCTTGCAGTTCACCAATCTTAACGTCCTTTTCAGTTAATTCTTTTCGGGTACCCATTAGCTCCTGCGCTTGAGCAGAGAGCTTCTGTTCTAAGGACTCGATGCACTTCTGGTCAGCCTTCTTTGACTCGGAGATTCTGCGCAGCTGCTCCTGCAATTCACCAATTTGCTCATGTCTCGAATCCAACTCCGAGGCAAGGGCACTGGCGGACTGTCTTTCAGCGTCTAGCTGATTCTGCAGTCTCAGTACATCCGCTTCGCCCTCTAGCCTTTGAGAAAGTACATCGCTAAGCTCGAGCCTCTGTCGCTCAATCTGAGCGTTTCTGTCTTCTAGCTCGACCAAAGCCCGAGCAAGTCGCTGCCTCTCATCAGAAAGCTCCTGTTGCAGCGGACCAATCTGGAGCTCGCTTTCTAGAATAGCGTCTTCAGTACCTTTATTATATTTTTCTTCTGCGTCTCGCAACTGCTTGTTCAGCTTGTGCATCTCGTGGCTCATTTGCTCCAGTTCAACTAGCATATTCCTTAACCGGGTGCGCTCCTCTAGCGAATGTAAAGTATCTTGTTTTCCCACCGGCTCATTGGAAACTGTATCCGGCACCTCATTCTCGCTGCTCCTTCTCATTAAACGCTGAAAAGCCTCTTTCTTGTGCTCGAGCTTCCTCTGCAGGCCAATCAGTTGGGACGAGCCCGAAACAGCCAGGTGGCTAGGGGACGTCAAATCCGCCTGCTCGTCGCTGCTCATCTCCTCGCTAGTCAGCGGTGAGGTGCGTTCAGCTCCGCCCTGCTTGCCCGATTGGTCAGTCAGGGTAGCAAAAACTGCTGCCTCCTCGAGCGCGCCGGATGTCCGAGACGCCTCGCTAGTTGCAGATGTCCCTCTGGTCCGCGCAGCAGCTTCTGCAGTTCTAGGCGATAATCTGTGGAAAGTTTGCAGTGTGGAGTGAAGCGTTACTGACCAGAACATCTCTCAGCGCTTCCCTTGGCTATTTGATTTGATCCCGTCTTTTATGAACTATATAAAGCCGTAAGAATGTACTAAATAATCATTTTGACTGATGTTTCTAACTTATTTATCATGAAGATTTACCTGTCAAAATTCCAGTCCGCACTAGCGGGAGCCAAGTTCATTGTTTCAGCTAGTTCACGGTGCGGATCTGCCGTCTGAAATATCACGGATATAAGTTTAGTAAGCCAGAAGGGTCAGCTTATCAGAATAATCTGTCGAAAATTAATTTCGATAGAGGTCACTCAGAACCTTTCAGCCTTGAAATATCGCAACTGAGTAGTCTGATTAGCAGCCAATCCATCACAACTACTGTTGCTGTCTTAGCAGACTAGCAAAACCTGGCTTACCTGAGTGATATTCCCGTCACCTTGCGATCCGCTATCGGAATCTTCCGCTGCCTGATGATTTCAATGAAAAATTACATCGAAAGCCAGCGCGAACACGTTACTATACTTTCTATTCTGTCTGTGTGTCTGTCTGTCTGTCTGTCTGTCTGTCTGTCTGTCTGTCTGTCTGTCTGTCTGTCTGTCTGTCTGTCTGTCTGTCTGTCTGTCTGTCTGTCTGTCTGTCTGTCTGTCTGTCTGTCTGTCTGTCTGTCTGTCTGTCTGTCTGTCTGTCTGTCTGTCTGTCTGTCTGTCTGTCTGTCTGTCTGTCTGTCTGTCTGTCTGTCTGTCTGTCTGTCTGTCTGTCTGTCTGTCTGTCTGTCTGTCTGTCTGTCTGTCTGTCTGTCTGTCTGTCTGTCTGTCTGTCTGTCTGTCTGTCTGTGTGTCTGTCTGTCTGTGTGTCTGTCTGTCTGTCTGTCTGTCTGTCTGTCTGTCTGTCTGTCTGTCTGTCTGTCTGTCTGTCTGTCTGTCTGTCTGTCTGTCTGTCTGTCTGTCTGTCTGTCTGTCTGTCTGTCTGTGTGTCTGTCTGTCTGTGTGTCTGTCTGTCTGTCTAACCTGTATATACCATTCAAGGTAAAGAACCCCGAGAAAGCTATTAAAATAGTTGGCAGAATCTCACCCTCTCATCAGAACGCGGAGTCATTTCCAGCTCAGTTGGCACGCTCTCGCTGCTGCTGCAACTGTCCCCGCCAACGGCGCTGCCGCCTGCGTCAACCAGCTGAGGACTTACTCGGTCGACAGCCTTAGTTTCGAAGTCATCGGACATGCTCAAGATTGAATATGATAATGCGCTGAAACAATCATGCCTAAAAAGAAGGTTATTAATGATAGTCGTCAGCGTTGAACTTTTGCTTCAATAAAAAGTTCACTCTGCCTCAATTAAAGATGATACTCAAATCGGACTGCAGAGACCCTAGACTAAATCTGTACTTGAAACAAAGCTGAAAAAGTGAGCATGGATTGCTTAAATAAGCGGCAATCTAAAAATAGCAACAAGAGCTAACAAGACGATGAGGTTTAAAAGACAAGCCTAAACTCTTCAAAATTGACTAAACCAGCTGAAGTTATACCGTCATAAGGTAAAAAGCAAGTTGGCTTGGTGTATGATATTTATTTCAATTTCATCTGCTTTGAGCTCATTTTAGGTAATAATCAAAATCGTCCCTAATATAAAATATTAATAGCTTCTTAATATATTTTTCGCTTCAAAACGAAAGAATAGAAATAAGAAAATGTCAATTAGAACGATAAAATCAATTTTGTCTTTGGCCTAGCTGGGCCCGCTGCCAAAATTGGTCTATTTAAAAGCATAGAATCGATTATTGGCAAGGAAAGCGAGCAGCCAGCAACCAAAATACATCTTTGCCGCTTCCGTCGCTGGTTTTATTTTATGAAGTTACCGCTACACAAATAAACATGACTTCATAAACAGACCCGATCCAAAACAAAAACGACTGCTTCGACGCTTTCTAAAACAGCGGCATGACTCACGTCCTGTCTTTCGGCAACCGGAACAGTGAAGACGACGCCTCAGAGGAAATCGCTTTGAAAATTGACGACCAAGTGCCTGATGAGCCCGTCGTTGACATTCACAATTACAGGTAACTATGGTAACTGACACTTGGCGCACTCACGGATTAGTTCATATAAGTTAAAAGACGTTCTAGAAATAAATTCCTCAAAAAAATAAAAGCTAAGTCCGCAGGAGGGCTGCAGGCACTTTGACGCTTAAAGCGACATCATCCCACAACCAGCGACTGGGCATGACTGTCCATTGCGCTGACTTCTGAAGCGCGTTCAGTCACACTAAATACGGTATGCAGGCATAGACACACACACAGGCCGGCACCCAGTCACGCACTCACATAGGATGTACAAGAGGCGGTTCCAAATTTGGCGTAAATTGCACAACTAGCCCATAGTCTAAACCAATTTGCACACGGAACCGCGCTAGGGAAAATAAGCGACCTACAACGCGGGGTCGAACCTGGACCAGTGGCACACAAGGCAGACGCGCTGGACCACCGAGCCACTCGCCACCCACTCCGGAACTAAATTCCTCAGTCTTGACTTCACGCAATGACAGTTGTACACCCTGTGTGTGACCGTGTGTGCGCTATCAAGTACACACATAGTGTGTACTGGTTGTGGAACAATTTTGACAGAGCAAGTTGGATCCAAAACCTCGAAAAAATTTCTCAATATAGGGTTCCTAGCGATGCCGCCTTTCTGAAGTATTTCACGCCAAAGTACATCTCGTCGAATGGTTCAAAGCCGCGCTACATGTGGGCTAGCCGGGACCTCTGCGGCTCCAGAGACTACGAGCAGCCGCCAATCTACTCCGTCACTGGCTTCGGCTTGCTCGACGCCTGCCTGCACGCCTACGCCTGCAATTCAATCCTGGTGCTGCATCCGTTAGACATACTGCTCAACCTGTGCTATACCTACGGAAGTAAGTGAATTGCAACAGCATTTTTTTAGGCCAAGGATGGTAGTGCATTAACAAGGACGACTGCAACACTAAAGCTCTAATCCATCAACATAAAGCCACAGTCTGGATTTATTGAGGAGTTGTAGCCTAGTGGCTAGGGCGTCTATATGCCTTATGACCCGAAGGTTGTGGTATCGAGCTCGGGCTCTAGGAAACAATTTGGGCCCTTGAGCAAGTCACTTAATCCCGCGTTGCTTCCAGTCCACCCAGCTGAGTTTAGGTGTCAAGTTTGAGCTGGGCAAATTCAGGGTGGGTGTTGCGGCTAGGTATTCAGAATAATGAATTGAGTAGATTATAATATTTTCTTTAGTTTTTCATGATGAAGCTAAAAGAAGTCTAATCTGTGCGTTCGAATGCTTAGTAAAACTGCTAGATTGATGAAAGATAAAATAAAATCTGGTCAAAAACTTTACAGACCATCGAAAGAAGCCACTATCTCTAAACAACGAGGACCTGAAGAAGATCACACAGATCCGGCTACGCAGGCCGTTCACCCGGTCCCATTTGATTCTGGCCTCGGTGGCTCGGATGGCGCGTCGGATTGAGACCTACCCGTTGCCTAAGCTGTTCAGCCTCATCAACACCGAGTTGAATTCGCCGGATCCAACCGTGGTTCGGCTGGCCATCGGCGTAATTTGCTACCTGGCCGGCACTAGAGAAACAACCAGGCTCACGGTGGAGCACATGCGCGGCTTGTTCGAAATTGCCGAGTCAAGCGAGGCCCTGATGGAGCCGTCCTTGCACAACAATTGGTTTGTTCAATTATTGGCTTCAATTGCTCTCATAGGCATAAACAGTTGCGATTTGTGCCTCCGAAAGCCTCCCATGATGCAACACTGTCTACCATGATGCAAAAATATCTCCCATGGTGCAACACTGTCTCCCATGGTGAAGCACTGTCTCCTATGGTGCAATACTGTCTCCCATGATGCAACACACTGTTGTCTCCCATGATGCAACACACAGTCTTCCATAGTACAACACCGTCTCCAATGATGCAAAAATGTCTCCCATGGTGCAACACTGTCTCCCATGATGTAACACTGTCTTCCATGATGCAGCACTGTCTCCCATGATGCAGCACTCTCTCCCATGGTGCAACACGCTGTCTCTATTACTCTTGAAATGCGTGCGATGACAATGATAAAGATAGTTTCTCACCAAATCTCACAGGACCATCGCACCTACTGGGGTGCTGGACGTCCGTCACGACGTCACTCAGGTGGCAAGTCGGAGGCCACGCAGCTTCGCCAAAGACGTCAACAATCAACAGGCTGTGACGCGACGCAACAGTCAAATTCGAGCTGCCACAGGCGATCTAGAGGTGCCTACAGATGCGACCGATGTCATTTCAACTTCGGCGGTGGCGTGGAAACCGGGGCGCAGTGATCGGATTAGAGAAGAGATCAGAAGGCAGAGTGATCAGCTGAACCCTGGCACCCCGAGAGAAGACAGTGCGAGAGATGAAGACAGAGAAGTGTCAGGGGTGTCGGCAGGTGTGAATGGAACGGCTGACTTGATTGCGACAAATGAAAGGCGAGTGAGCGGCGGTCAATGGCACACTATGCTGGACACACCGTTTGAAACCGGGCTCGGAGGGACGGCCGCAGAAGCAGAAAATAGAACGCAGAACTTTCAGGAAGCCATCAACGAAGCTCGAAATGACGCCTCTGCTGCTAGAAATACGGGTGCTAAAGCTGTGAGCAGACCTGCCTGAGAATTTTGAATTTTGAGTCTAAAATACACAGATTGCTTGATAGATAGATAGATAGATAGATAGATAGATAGATAGATAGATAGATAGATAGATAGATAGATAGATAGATAGATAGATAGATAGATAGATAGATAGATGATAGATAGATAGATAGATAGATGATAGATAGATAGATAGATAGATAGATAGATAGATAGATAGATAGATAGATAGATAGATAGATAGATAGATAGATAGATAGATAGATAGATAGATAGATAGATAGATAGATAGATAGATAGATAGATAGATAGATAGATAGATAGATAGATAGATAGATAGATAGATAGATAGATAGATAGATAGATAGATAGATAGATAGATAGATAGATAGATAGATAGATAGATAGATAGATAGATAGATAGATAGATAGATAGATAGATAGATAGATAGATAGATAGATAGATAGATAGATAGATAGATAGATAGATAGATAGATAGATAGATAGATAGATAGATAGATAGATAGATAGATAGATAGATAGATAGATAGATAGATAGATAGATAGATAGATAGATAGATAGATAGATAGATAGATAGATAGATAGATAGATAGATAGATAGATAGATAGATAGATAGATAGATAGATAGATAGATAGATAGATAGATAGATAGATAGATAGATAGATAGATAGATAGATAGATAGATAGATAGATAGATAGATAGATAGATAGATAGATAGATAGATAGATAGATAGATAGATAGATAGATAGATAGATAGATAGATAGATAGATAGATAGATAGATAGATAGATAGATAGATAGATAGATAGATAGATAGATAGATAGATAGATAGATAGATAGATAGATAGATAGATAGATAGATAGATAGATAGATAGATAGATAGATAGATAGATAGATAGATAGATAGATAGATAGATAGATAGATAGATAGATAGATAGATAGATAGATAGATAGATAGATAGATAGATGATAGATAGATAGATAGATAGATAGATAGATAGATAGATAGATAGATAGATAGATAGATAGATAGATAGATAGATAGATAGATAGATAGATAGATAGATAGATAGATAGATAGATAGATAGATAGATAGATAGATAGATAGATAGATAGATAGATAGATAGATAGATAGATAGATAGATAGATAGATAGATAGATAGATAGATAGATAGATAGATAGATAGATAGATAGATAGATAGATAGATAGATAGATAGATAGATAGATAGATAGATAGATAGATAGATAGATAGATAGATAGATAGATAGATAGATAGATAGATAGATAGATAGATAGATAGATAGATAGATAGATAGATAGATAGATAGATAGATAGATAGATAGATAGATAGATAGATAGATAGATAGATAGATAGATAGATAGATAGATAGATAGATAGATAGATAGATAGATAGATAGATAGATAGATAGATAGATAGATAGATAGATAGATAGATAGATAGATAGATAGATAGATAGATAGATAGATAGATAGATAGATAGATAGATAGATAGATAGATAGATAGATAGATAGATAGATAGATAGATAGATAGATAGATAGATAGATAGATAGATAGATAGATAGATAGATAGATAGATAGATAGATAGATAGATAGATAGATAGATAGATAGATAGATAGATAGATAGATAGATAGATAGATAGATAGATAGATAGATAGATAGATAGATAGATAGATAGATAGATAGATAGATAGATAGATAGATAGATAGATAGATAGATAGATAGATAGATAGATAGATAGATAGATAGATAGATAGATAGATAGATAGATAGATAGATAGATAGATAGATAGATAGATAGATAGATAGATAGATAGATAGATAGATAGATAGATAGATAGATAGATAGATAGATAGATAGATAGATAGATAGATAGATAGATAGATAGATAGATAGATAGATAGATGATAGATAGATAGATAGATAGATGATAGATAGATAGATAGATAGATAGATAGATGATAGATAGATAGATGATAGATAGTACACCTATTTAACCTGTACCCTGACATTACTATGTCAGGTGGAGTTTCACCGCCATCAGATGAACAATGCCAACCAGCTTAGCGTCAAGGAGGCAGAAGATTGGACCCCTAAAAAAATCGTGCCTAGCTCGATTTATAAAATCAAAAAAGGTAAAATTAGTTTGGCTTCTTCCGGTACGCAGCCTGACGGCATTACCTTTGACGACATAAACAACTGTTTCAGACAACGGAATCGCCTCGCTTAAGCTGTTAGGCAACCGGCGCGCCTGGGCGGAGCTGCCCGAGATGATGCAGGAGCTGGGCGTTTTCTTTGGCGTGGAAAAGCGCGTGCAGAACGAGTTTCTCGAGATCGGACTGAAACTGCAGGCCACTCGATTGAACATAAATCAGAGTATCAGGTTGGCGGGATCGGGGTCCAGGGCAGTGCCCCCTGCCGCTGACTATCTTTGCCATGGGTTACCGCCGCCTTTACTCTCCCTTTCCTTCCCTTAAAATCGCTAGGGGAACTGAAGTTAGCGAGAGGTGTCTGTCACTCTCAATCAGGCGCGTCCATCATTAACAACAGGCGCCTGAATTGCTACAAAGGAGTGCTGTAACTTTCTGACTCCAACCCGCAGGAAGTTCTGGGAGAGCATTCTGTTCAAAAACGGACAGCCAAAATTGCTGCCAGACGCTGATTATCAAATTGACGGCTGGCTGTCGACTCTGCTGGGCGCCCGACTGTTCAACGAACAGACCGGTATGAATCTGCGCCACCTGGCCGACATGAAAACCGGCGTCCGGGTGCCGGTGCTGCTGGTGCGGCTGCCCAACAGGGAAGCTGACGGCGACGAGTCTGGCGCGGCACCCTCTTCGGCGCCATCCGTGACCATCTCAGACGACGGTGTGCTGGACGGCACGGAAATTGGCCGGCAAAAGATGCGTCTGCACTATTACGATGAATACAGGTGTGTGCGGATGAATTGGCTTGTTGCTAGGGCGGCTAATCCGGCATTTATGCGGTGTACCCAGCAGTATATTGATTCTTGTGTGAGCCTTGATTACTTAGCATCATGTGACTATTTTGTGCATGAATTTGTAAAATCGCAAAAGTTCCTCTCACTATGAAATGTTAATTGGCTTCACATTGATCCCAATATCTGAATGCATGCCAGCACATTTTCTTCGCTTGAGGTTCTCCTTCTTGATACAATTGGCCTTGAAATTCTCGATCAACAGAGAGAAACTGGTGCTGAACAGTTCAGGCAACGCCGCAGAGACGCCAGTCGGCCTGTTCCTGCCCTGGCGCAGCTGCGAGGCTGTCAATCGGACCCGACGCTTGTGGCGCCATGTGGGCGGCGATTCGCCAACAATGATGTCGCGTACAATTGGAGAAGCATTACGCGGGCCGGCAGCTCGGAATTTAAACAATGTGGACAGTGTAAGTTGTAGCGTTTAGGCAGTTCAATAGCAATTCGTATTGATTCCGCCGCAGTTAACTAATTCAACTGTTGCAGAGCACAACTGTGAGCCGCAGGTCCGATCTATCAATGCCGCCAGCCGATGACGAATTGGCCGTCCGGGAGTGGACCGTTAGAAGTCGCAAGAATGCCAAGTCTAGGCAAGTTTTGATCCTGGTTTTTCACAGAGTAAATATAATGTAGAAAGTATCCCCAATTCTTTACTCAGATCTTGCTGTGGTTGCCGCTCCAAGCGGACGTCAGGGAACCAGTCGGAGCCGGCATACAACATGTGCTGCCTAATGAGCGGCATCTGCGGCTTCACCGTGGAGCCAGGCAGCAGGGGCGATTTGGCTTCCAACGCTCAAACTAATCGGAAGCGGAGCTACGTCAGACCAATCTGCTTCTTTGAGATTGCGTTTGAGCAGTGAATTGAAAATTTTCATTTCTACGAGTATTACATTTGGATCGTTGAATATCAGGAAGGTAGATGCATAGCCTGGTAGATGCTGAGGCGCCTGCTTGCATTTTTTATGATTCCACTCTCGCTTAATCTTCTCTCCACGTCAAAAACCCCGATAATTAATTTCCTTACATGACTATTTTCCAGCTCACCTTTAACAAATCTATACTAACACACATCGTGTCTCAGACGTCTAAACTGACCATCACCTCACACCGTGTCTTAGACGTCTAAACTGACCACCACCTCACACCGTGTCTTAGACGCGTAAACTGACCACCACCTCACACCGTGTCTTAGACGTCTAACCTGACCACCACCTCACACCGTGTCTTAGACGCGTAAACTGACCACCACCTCACACCGTGTCTTAGACGTCTAAACTGACCACCACCTCACACCGTGTCTTAGACGCGTAAACTGACCACCACCTCACACCGTGTCTTAGACGTCTAAACTGACCATCACCTCACACAGTGTCTTAGACGTCTAAACTGACCACCACCTCACACCGTGTCTTAGACGTCTAAACTGACCACCACCTCACACCGTGTCTTAGACGACTAAGCTGACCATCACCTTACACTGTGCCTTAGACGTCTAAACTGACCACCACCTCACACTGCCTTAGACGTATAAACTGACCACCACCTCGCACTGTGCCTTAGACGTCTAAACTGACCACCACCTCGCACTGTGCCTTAGACGTCTAAACTGACCACCACCTCACACCGTGTCTTAGACGTCTAAACTGACCACCACCTCACACCGTGTCTTAGACGCGTAAACTGACCACCACCTCACACCGTGTCTTAGACGTCTAAACTGACCACCAACTCACACCGTGTCTTAGACGCGTAAACTGACCACCACCTCACACCGTGTCTTAGACGTCTAACCTGACCACCACCTCACACCGTGTCTTAGACGCGTAAACTGACCACCACCTCACACCGTGTCTTAGACGTCTAACCTGACCACCACCTCACACCGTGTCTTAGACGCGTAAACTGACCACCACCTCACACCGTGTCCTAGACGTCTAAACTGACCATCACCTCACACAGTGTCTTAGACGTCTAACCTGACCACCACCTCACACCGTGTCTTAGACGTCTAAACTGACCACCACCTCACACCGTGTCTTAGACGTCTAAACTGACCACCACCTCGCACTGTGCCTTAGACGTCTAAACTGACCACAACCTCACACTGTGCCTTAGACGTCTAACTAACCACCGCCTCACACTGCCTTAGACGTCTAAACTGACCACCACCTCACACTGCCTTAGACGTCTAAACTGACCACCACCTCGCACTGTGCCTTAGACGTCTAAACTGACCACCACCTCGCACTGTGCCTTAGACGTCTAAACTGACCACCACCTCGCACTGTGCCTTAGACGTCTAAACTGACCACCACCTCGCACTGTGCCTTAGACGTCTAAACTGACCACCACCTCGCACTGTGCCTTAGACGTCTAAACTGACCACCACCTCGCACTGTGCCTTAGACGTCTAAACTGACCACCACCTCGCACTGTGCCTTAGACGTCTAAACTGACCACCACCTCGCACTGTGCCTTAGACGTCTAAACTGACCACCACCTCACACCGTGTCTTAGACGTCTAACCTGACCACCACCTCACACCGTGTCTTAGACGCGTAAACTGACCACCACCTCACACCGTGTCTTAGACGTCTAACCTGACCACCACCTCACACCGTGTCTTAGACGCGTAAACTGACCACCACCTCACACCGTGTCTTAGACGTCTAAACTGACCACCACCTCACACCGTGTCTTAGACGCGTAAACTGACCACCACCTCACACCGTGTCTTAGACGTCTAAACTGACCATCACCTCACACAGTGTCTTAGACGTCTAAACTGACCACCACCTCACACCGTGTCTTAGACGTCTAAACTGACCACCACCTCACACCGTGTCTTAGACGACTAAGCTGACCATCACCTTACACTGTGCCTTAGACGTCTAAACTGACCACAACCTCACACTGTGCCTTAGACGTCTAACTAACCACCGCCTCACACTGCCTTAGACGTCTAAACTGACCACCACCTCACACTGCCTTAGACGTCTAAACTGACCACCACCTCGCACTGTGCCTTAGACGTCTAAACTGACCACCACCTCGCACTGTGCCTTAGACGTCTAAACTGACCACCACCTCACACCGTGTCTTAGACGTCTAAACTGACCACCACCTCACACCGTGTCTTAGACGCGTAAACTGACCACCACCTCACACCGTGTCTTATTAGACGTCTAAACTGACCACCACCTCACACCGTGTCTTAGACGCGTAAACTGACCACCACCTCACACCGTGTCTTAGACGTCTAACCTGACCACCACCTCACACCGTGTCTTAGACGCGTAAACTGACCACCACCTCACACCGTGTCTTAGACGTCTAACCTGACCACCACCTCACACCGTGTCTTAGACGCGTAAACTGACCACCACCTCACACCGTGTCTTAGACGTCTAAACTGACCATCACCTCACACAGTGTCTTAGACGTCTAACCTGACCACCACCTCACACCGTGTCTTAGACGTCTAAACTGACCACCACCTCACACCGTGTCTTAGACGTCTAAACTGACCACAACCTCACACTGTGCCTTAGACGTCTAACTAACCACCGCCTCACACTGCCTTAGACGTCTAAACTGACCACCACCTCACACTGCCTTAGACGTCTAAACTGACCACCACCTCGCACTGTGCCTTAGACGTCTAAACTGACCACCACCTCGCACTGTGCCTTAGACGTCTAAACTGACCACCACCTCGCACTGTGCCTTAGACGTCTAAACTGACCACCACCTCGCACTGTGCCTTAGACGTCTAAACTGACCACCACCTCGCACTGTGCCTTAGACGTCTAAACTGACCACCACCTCGCACTGTGCCTTAGACGTCTAAACTGACCACCACCTCGCACTGTGCCTTAGACGTCTAAACTGATCACCACACATGACACTTTGCCCAGAAACTCACCATCGACTCACTCATGACCAAGCATAGACATCCACAAATTACTGGCATTTCTGTCACATTGCTGAAATGATAAAAACAAACTGTACAGCTGGGAAGTTCAGTGAGGCAATTGGTTTTTATATAAGTTTTTTTCATAATCTAATTTTTTAAATCAATGTTTTTGTTGCATTTTTTGAATTTTTTTCGTCTGCAGAGGAATTTAATTTTTTTAATTGTCCCATCTGGAAAATCAAATAAAATGGAAAAAAAGAATTTCTCCCATTTTTTTACTCCCTTTTTGCGTCTGATATATGTATAAAATCATTACCGTAACTATTATGGTATCGTACTCTCCCCCATGAGAATTTTGGTGTCAAAGCAAGAGATTTCAATAATTGGGTTAGAAGGAAAACCCTTGGCTGATCTCCAGCTTGATCTTGCTTGTTGATATATAGATTGATGTAACGGCGCCAAGATGCATTAGACTTTCAACCCGTGCAAAAGTGTTGTACTCTGTTGTACTGCTAAAAGTTGGACTATTCGTCTAATCTTGAAAGGGCTAGTAGACTAACCATTCTTGAAAGCTGTTTTGCCCTGCTTCTGGCTGAAATAATGGACAGGGGATTCACTTGGACTCGTCAGCAAGCAGTTAATTAAATGGGGGAGACAGATTTTTCTAAAGCCAAATGGTACCCCTAGCTACAGCCACAGTGTCAATCGCTCAGCCAACAGCTGTCCCGACAGCAAGAAGAGACCTCATCGATTTTTTTAAAGAAGATTCAGCCGCAAAAGAGCTTAACCCCCAGCCCGGTTCTGGACACTTGGCGCCGATAGCTAGTGAGCAATATTGGGAGAAAAGAATTTCTAAAGTTTACCCAGCAACTCCCAGCGACAAAGGTGTCTGAATAATCGCATTGCTGAAAGGAAAATAGGAAACAAAGAGACTGGCCAGAAATGAGTTGTGAGTCGGCAATGGCGAGCTACTCCGTGCAGTTTTTCTCCCCCTGTCTCCTGCCACTGTTCTTCCCATTTGTCCCAGAAAGGCATCAGGCGAACCGTTGGGAAAGAGAGGAACCGCGAGCTTGCAATTGTTTGGCCCGGAATTCCCCGGATGTTGCTGCTGGCAACGCGCTTTCAAGTGAGACCTTGTTCGTTTCTTCCCTAATCCTCTGCCCGACCATCCCTCCACTGTTTCCAAAATTCCCACCTACCTCAAGCTGTCGCGCTTCAGAACCGATACAATGCTTGCTTGCAAATCGTGAGTTTAGGTGAGAGAGTAAATGCAGGAATGCAGAAAGGAGTTGTCTGTGCAAGCAACTGTCTATAGCGTACAATGTCTGGGAACAAAAGGCATTTGCAAACGGCTGCTCATGTTGCGGTCGGGCGCCATATGCTGCTGACGTTGTGCTCTCAACAGCGAGACAGGCCAAGGAAATGAGCTGGCCGAAGGCCGGCGCACACCAGCAGCCGCATGAATAACAGTTCTAAACAGGCCCACCAGCCTCAGACGTACCAGCACCGGGTTCGCAAGCTCGGTCAGACAGACGATGGAATTGGCGGCGGCAGAAGCCGGAGCATGCTCAGCCTGGAATTCGGCCTAGTGGTTGCGGCCTCGTCGCCGAAACATCGGCGCCGGTGTGCCGGCAGCTACTGCTGCTGCCAGAGCATCCCGATTGCAGCCGGTAGCAGCTTGCCAAGAATCGGTGAAGCATCTTCAGCAGGACTGAGATGCTCGAAGGCGACCGCTTATCAGCAGCAGAGGCAGCCTTCGTCAATGTAGGTTTAATCGAACTTGATTCTGTCACTTTCATGTTCGCACCAACTTTGCAAAACTCGTGCATGGAAAATCCAGGACCGTCATGCTTCATGGCATGCCGAGAGAGCAACAGCCTCAGCGACTGACATCAGCCAATGCAACGCCGCAGCTGCAGCCTCAGCCCCCACCGCCGCTTTGGGTGAGCGGCAGCCGTCAGACTCCGATGGCAATTCAAGGACCCAGACATGGGCCCGCTCAGCTGCAGTCGCGGTCGCAGAAGGTTGCCGCCAACCAGTCAGCATCTAGCCTGTCGGCAGTTGCCTTAAATCGGCGTCGGACTGTCAGAGCCGCGACGGCCGCACTGAGCAGAGGTACCAGCAGCCTGAGAGGTCGGTCAATCAGTCCGTGGAGAGGGCTCGAACCCGCTGCAGCTGACGAAGCTGTGCCGATTCTGAGCCACTTGTTGCAGTCAGCAAATGGCTGTCCCCTAGTGACTGATAAGGATGTCAGCTCCGGGCTTCAATAGCATAAAAACTTTGATTGGCTAACGAAACAATGCACTTTTACATTGCAATCCAGGGTCAATTTGACATTCGCGTGAGACATGCAGTTATATATAAATCCATGGCTTCAACCCTCCATTTATCGATTTTTCGCACGTTATTTTGTAAGAAACATTTGAACGATGTCTAAAGAGAAAAGCTTAAACCGCACTTCCTGTATAAAGTGCATGCGTCAAATTTTATGTAGTTTAATCTCTTTGAATCTTTGAATCTACAAAGTGCATGATTTTCTTGATGCCGATAGTTCAATAAGTGTACCGTTTACTTGATGCCGATAATAAATTGAATGTGAAATATCCTTTAATTATAAAACGATTTAAGGAAGATACAAGTGCATGTAAACATAAACGATAGCGATGTTTATTGTTCGATAAGGATTGTAGTTCAAAGACTAAATACAGCATTATTGGTAACTGGGGTGTAAGAACTGCGTAAGAACGTACTTTGCGTATGGAAAAAGCAAAAAATAATATTGAATCATAAATTTTATAAGGTTATAGTTATTCTAAACCTAAATTGTTTTTCGTGTAAAACAGAATTTTTAATATTGGTGCTTTCCTGGAAATCTGTCACTAGCTTTTAGGCTCTGACGGTCGGGTAGCCCGGGTTGTAGTTCGTCAGCCGGTAGCCGCTCTGGTTGAAGGCGGTGCTGCCCCACGACTTGAAGTCGTACGGCCCCGTCATCTGGCGCTGCTCGTTGGGTCCAAGAGGCGCCGGGCCACCCGACTGGCCGCTCCCATAGCCACCAACCATCGGCTGCTGCTGCGGCTGGCCATAGCCCGACTGACCAGAAGCCTGAGGACTGCTATGACCTCCCGATAGCGGCTGCTGCTGCTGCGGTTGCGGGCCCTGAGGCCACTGGCCGGGCTGAGGCTGCTGGCCTTGCGGCTGCTGCTGACCCTGAGGCCACTGGCCGGGCTGAGGCTGGTGGCCTTGCGGCTGCTGCTGACCCTGAGGCCACTGGCCGGGCTGAGGCTGCTGGCCTTGCGGCTGCTGCTGACCCTGAGGCCACTGGCCGGGCTGAGGCTGCTGGCCTTGCGGCTGCTGCTGACCCGGAGGCCACTGGCCGGGCTGAGGCTGCTGGCCTTGCGGCTGCTGCTGACCCTGAGGCCACTGGCCGGGCTGAGGCTGCTGGCCTTGCGGCTGCTGCTGACCCTGAGGCCACTGGCCGGGCTGAGGCTGCTGCTGACCCTGAGGCCACTGGCCGGGTTGAGGCTGCTGCTGACCCTGAGGCCACTGGCCCGGCTGAGGCTGCTGTGGACCCTGAGACCACTGGCCCGGCTGAGGCTGCTGTGGACCCTGAGACCACTGACCCGGCTGAGGCGGCTGCTGACCGTATGGTCCAGGTTGCATCGGGCTTTGCTGAGGTGCTCCAGCAAAGGCAGTCGGCATCCCATAGCCAGGCTGGGGATAGCTACTCTGCGGCTGCTGAAATCCACCGGCGAAGCCTCCGGGGCCCGGCTGTGGCATCTGGTCGTACTGAGGCGGCCCGCCAGATTGCAGGCCCTCCAGTCCAATTGGCGGCGGGGCGCCTCCGTAGCTGGTGTTCTGACCGGGATAGCTCGGGTACATAGCGATGCAGCTCTATGCTAGCGTTTATTCGCCTTTTCTGTTAAACAAAACTTTCCTAAGTTGTATTTGAGCTGTTTGAGCTGGCTAGTTGTGGCTTGCATGGCTATTCATTTATACACGCAAGCTGGTTTGAGCAGCCCTGTCCCAGCGCACATTGTTAGCCTGAACCCCTACGACCTGGCATTGTACGCATTTTGGACTCGTGCAATGTGTGCACCATTCGCGGCTCTTTTATTATTGATCATTTCTATTTTCTTTGATGTACGTTGATGAATGGTTTTCTGAGTTGAGTGCTACGCTCTATTCTGCAGCTGCCAGCCTTCTCACCCAGTGAGTCAGTCAGTAAGTTGTCAGAAGAGAGGCAGATGAAGCCTGCGTTGAGTCAGTTGGTCCATTGCATCGTGCAAAGGCAAAAAATGTCACTACTCGTATGGTAGCATAACTTCGGTGAGGGGGGAGAGATATTGCACGTTGCTGGCTTGCAGGGCTTGCTTGAGAGAATAAGCGCCTTTAGAGATGAGAAGGTGCTTAATCAAAGAAAACCTGCGTTGGAAGAAAGAGGTAATTTTCTAGGACAAAAATCTGATTCAATTAGAATTCTTGTTGTTTATATTTTCATAAAAATGTTACTCACTTCACTCTAGGAATAAAAAATGTGAACTTTCTTTGTAATTTCTGTACCTTTCTGTACCAATGCTGATGGTACGAGTCAGTCTATACTCGTTCGTCTTAGCATTAGTTCACGAGCAAGAATATTGTAATGCAATTGCACTCCGCCTAGCCTCCACAAGCTCACAAAAGGTCAAACAATACGGACTGTACTGGTGGATGTGAATTGCTACCAAAGTTGTCGAAAGTCGAGCACTTTAAATCGTTTGCATTGGAAACGTGATGCCATACATGTTCAGTGTCCGTACGAGCTTGACTCTGAACGCGTATGGACCAAACTTGGCGCACCGTAACCAAAGACATGCGCACGCATTGAAACTTGTTACTCGTACTTACCAATTCAACTGTTAGCTCTGGAGCAACAAATAAATTTCCCATTAGTTACTATGCATTATTACCAGCAGTTGGCTCATGATTCGATAGGGATTTGGCCAATGCTCAGAGAGGAAACTCTATACGCGGAAGTACTGTCATTATTAGACTGTCAAGAGGCAATGGAAGACTGGTATTGCTTAAAAGCCTAGCATGTGTATAGTCCTCTAAAATATACACTCACAGCAAGAGACTAGAGCGCGCCAAGCAACTCATGACTCTAGAAAACAATTGGAGCCGTCTGCCAGTCATACAACGGGACGAATTTACTGCAGTTAGCGACACGCCGGAGCAGCAGCAGCAGCTGGACCGGGTGTTCGACCTGTTCGACTCGGACAGAGACGGCAGGATTGTGGCCGGCGAGATTGGCGCTGCACTGACCAGCCTGCATGGTCAGCGGCTGACTAAGAAGGAGCTCAAGGTAGGCGGCTTATTTAATACGCTCGTACATCTGCAGGAGGGGTACCACTCATTTCGCCGATTTACTTTTCGCCGGCATTCTCATTCCGCCGGAAGCACTTGAGCCATGTATCCCTTTTAACCATAAGCAGACTTATATCAGCAGACAAGGACCACTGAACTATGTCCTAGCAGAAAAAGTATGAATGAAAACTAGGAAATAAAATTGCTTGCAAAAATGCTAATTCGAAACTTGTCATATATGGATGGAAAGAATACGTGACTTTTGAGTTAGAACTGATGCTTTTAAACAAAACAATTTTAGCCAAACTAAGCTGCAATAAGGCAGCTAGGACATAGTTAAGTGGTCCTTTGTCTGCTGATGGTTAAGAGGGATACATCGAAGTACCTTCGGCAGAATGAGAATGTCGGCGAAGCGAGAGTCGGCGAAATGAGATTCGGCGAAATGAGAGTTACCGCTATGGGAGGATTGATGGGGTATTTACGTAACTGGTACTATACTATAGTGGTCACACTGCAGATCCCAGTTACGGATCTTTCGTGCCCCAAGATTTGAAAGATTTATACAACTTAGCAACGTGTCTTAACCACACGATGCATTAGTATTGATTAAGTAGGCTTACGTCAATTCATTAGACTTTTATAGACGTTGAGTGTCTGTTGATAGCTGCTATAGGTGTGTGCGATCCAGAGCGGCCACCATGCAATGGTGCTCATTTTGTTGTGTTTCAATACGATTTTTTTGCCTTGCCTTTGAATTGCCACGTCAGTCTTGGCTTTTACATAACTGATTATCTTCTTCTATTAAGATCCATTTTTTGAGGCTCAAGGCAGCAAGCACAACTTGAATAAGCAGCAATCCTTCACTAGAGTTTATTTACCAGTGCATTTGGTAAATCTACGAGTATTCAGTAATTTTGGTAAATATTTACACCAAACAGCTCTTCCATCCCCAAACTTTCCCACCTTTTTGCAACCTGTAGCCGTGCCCACACTCCTCAAATTTACCTGCGCTCCTTCAAACTTTGCCAACATCCTCAAATCTCTCCCAGCAACCTGCAACCACACTCCTAAATTATCCCAATATCAACCTCCCTCTCCTCCTCCCAAATCCCTTCAACAAGCGTCCAATCGAAATGGACTTTATTTTAAATATAGACACCCAGCTATAACGCTTGCAAGAGTGCGTGCTTCAGACAAGATAAATGAAGAAAGATCTCACTGAGGAAGCTCAATAACTTTTGTCTGATGAATCCCAAGTTGATGGATATGTGCACAGGCTGGATCCCATACAAAATTAAAACCAATGCCACAATATCTAACCAGCTCGCATGAGATTTCCCTTAGATCCCGGACATACATACTTGCAATATTACACTGCGCTTTCTCTCTCGGTTTGGATCTCATCCGCTGGAATGCAACGATGCGAAAGGATTTTCATGAACTTATCCTGGGCTGCTCTCTCATCTCCAAAATCTCCCATACTCCTCCCAACTTTATCTAACGGTTCAGAAACCCCATCGAGTACGGTAATTTGTATTCATTATTTATTTTTATAGAAAGAAATGTATTTAAATTAAGAATTCAGAAAAGCAACAAAGCGTTTAAAAACCGAAAAAGCTTGACCAAAAACTTTATAAAGAGATGTTCCAACCGTTTCTTTTTTTATTATTCAAACTAGAAGACACAATTTTCTCCAAATATTCAAAATAGCCATACTGGAGGGATAGCAAGTAGGATATAATAAAAAAAACACCTTCCTCAAATAGAAACAATCAACAAACAATTCAATAAACTAGTAAAATAACCGCTTGCACCGAACCAAAAATTGTATAAGGGTGGCCTATAATGACTTCGCTACAGGATGGGCACCGAGATTTTCTTGAACTACTTGACCAACTATTAACGGAATAGCGAATTGACCGCTTCGGAATGAAGTATAGGATGCGCAGTAGATCCACTCCGACAGCTCCCCTTCCATTAATGTAACGATTATTGGGCAATCAGACTGATAAATAATTATTGATTTAAACAATATGGCAGCTACAAGTTAATGGCATTAATAATTATATAAAGCGACCAACAACCAATGAGTAAAACATTAGCTTAAGCATTATAATATAAGATAATACACTACTGTGAGTAGTAAATAATAGACCAGATGTTTACCGATAAAGTATTGATAGTAATTATTTTGGTCATCAGAGAAGTAGACAGGACTTAAAGCATAGGACTTAAAATTCAACTCAGCAATCAGACGTACCAATAACTTAGCTAGCGTTATTTTTAACACGAATGATGAGGCTGGCGGAGGCCTCAGTCAGTGCAAGATGCCTGATGCTCAGTTGGCGGCGGCGGCGGCGCCTGGGGCCTTCGCCGGTGGCGGGGGCGGCACAATGATGGTCGGCCTGTGGGCGTGGTGCAACACGTAGTCGGAGACGCTGCCGAGGAAGGTGCGGCGCAGGGTGCCCATGCCGCGGTTGCCCATGAGGATGAGCGACACGTCCTCCTCGTTGGCGATTTCCACTATAGCCGGCCCGGCGCCGCTGGTCATGCGCTCCAGGAATCTGGCGATATTGGGATATTTCACAGCATGGAGGAAGATTTCCGATAGGCCAATCAGATGAGAATCTAAAGACTAAATGATGAGATAAAACTCCAATGAGACTCTAAAAAACTTTACAGGATGACGATTCTTAAGACTAGAAAGGATGAGGTTCTAAAGACTGTAAAGGATGAGATTCTGAAGACTCTAAGGGATGAAATTCTAGACTGCAAAGGATGAGATTCTAGAGACTCTAAAGGATGAGATTCTAAAGACTGTAAAGGATGAGATTCTAAAGACTGTAAAGAATGAGATTCTAAAGACTGTAAAGGATGAGATTCTAGAGACTCTAAAGGATGAGATTCTAAAGACTGTAAAGGATGAGATTCTAAAGACTGTAAAGAATGAGATTCTATACTGCAAAGGATGAGATTCTAGAGACTCTAAAGGATGAGATTCTAGAGACTCTAAAGGATGAGATTCTAGAGACTCTAAAGGATGAGATTCTAGAGACTCTAAAGGATTAGATTCTAAAGACTGCAAAGGATGAGATTAAGGATGAGATTCTAGACTGCAAAGGATGAGATTCTAAAGACTGTAAAGGATGAGATTCTAAAGACTGCAAAGGATGAGATTAAGGATGAGATTCTAGACTGCAAAGGATGAGATTCTAGACTGCAAAGGATGAGATTCTAAAGACTCTAAAGGATGAGATTCTAAAGACTCGTAAAGGATTAGATTCTAAGGATTCGAAATAATGAGATTCTTTAAAAGACTATAAGGTTGAGTTTCTAAAGAATCTCAACGATAAGATTCTAAAGACTCTAAAGGATGAGATTCTACGAGCGTAGACTAAAGAATGAGTCGGGAAAAAAACTCTTAAGACTTCAGCGAACGTGACTTAAAAAGTCAATTTCTTGAGCTCAATAACTGGCATAAAAACCCCCAACAAAACTTAATCCATGTACTACTAACCTGGTGTGATTCTGCAGGCCCAGAGCCTCGCACTTCTCCTTAGTCTGGCTAGCCAGCCGTTTGCCAGCCTGGATGGCCTCGTTAACGCTATTAGCGTACAGGTCGGCCGACACAGCGCTAGCGAATCCCGCGCCCATTGTAACCGGCGGCGGTTCAACTACGTAGGCAAAGATCAATTGATCCTCCGCGTTGCGCATATTGCTGGCGTACCATTCCAGTGCGCGTTCGCAGTGCTTGCTGCCGTCAACGGCGAGTAGAATCTTGCGCGTCATGTTACTATATGTCAAATCAGTGTTTTCGAATAAAGGTCAAGTCTAGAATGGTATTGCGATAGCTGAACATACATTTTGACCTTGCTCTGAACCCTTGATAATAATAGAATGCCAGATTCTTCCTTAAATTAATTTGCATCAACATGAATTTTAAACTCAAATTCAAGCTTAAAGTGCATTTTATACTTAGCCGCAACCAAAAATATTGATTATCTTACGATACTAAGCGTATATTCTCAATGTCATGCTAGATTGCACTTATAATAATATAATAGCGTGAAAAATGTAAATTATATGCAAATAGCAGGCGTTAATTGTTGACTGCATGACTTAGAAGTAAGTAGGCAAATAGAACGAAAAATAGCTTACCGAAGTTTACTACGCGTTGAAATTAAAGCACCGAGATAGTCCTAAAGTTGCTTTGGCAAAGCGAACGCCACAGACTGCAATCTAACCACTGAACTTGAATTAGCTAGCCTTCCCACATGTTATAAAGCGACACTCCTTTCAGTCCTGTAGTGTACATTAGCCCATATCTCGTCCTCAAAAACTATTCCGACCCCAAAACCATAAGAAATGCGTACATTCTGCCTGCGCTTCTTCGCATTCATGCCCTACGGCCTACCCCAAACCCTAGCGAGCCAATCCAGCGTGATTCAACAATTCAATGCTACAGATAAATAGCCTGGGTGAGAAAGGACGAGGAGAGTCCCGATGGTAAGAAAACAAGGCAACCATCCCCCCTTTACCCGCCCCCAGGCCCCTGAACCCGAAATTGACGACCGACTGGGGGTCATTTGGCCTTGGCCCCCCTCCGATAATGTTATCGCAAGCATTCACAAATTTCACGCAACTAACTGCACCAGCTCAGATAACTGCAGATTGCAGAAAGTTTGCAATTGCAACTGAATTGAAAATCTTCTGGCAGATCTCTTTCTATTCGATCGAATCTACAGCGTTTAGAGTAACCCTTTAAATGTTGCATTGCGCTTGCCTTAAGCCAAAGACCAAAGTTTAAATTTAAACGGACCCCGATCACATTAATAGTGAGACAAAGATGTTGTAAATACACGACTAAAACACCAAAATTGAATGGGAATTTTTTAGTGAATTTCTTTAATAAGGCATTTTACGTTGGGTGTAATTATTGCAAGCAGTTTTCCGTATTTTACTCTAAAAAATATTTTTAATTCACATAATTACATCAGAGCTCATACAAAAACATTACTACCCTTCCCCTATCCCAAGCGCTTTACTAAAGTACACCCGCCTAGCCCACGAAAAAAAGAAATCTATGGCGTGGGAATGTTATAATATCAGGCATGTGGATAGCCGAGACAGGATAGCATTGACTAATGCTTAGAGTATCGTATATCGGACCCAAGGGCGGGTTGGGAGCTAATCGAGGCCGAAACAAGAACAGAGTACACACAGACAGGAGAGTAATGGAAAATGATTTTCATGCAAGCAAGCTACTTAGGGGAGGAACGATCCAGTATAGGGGTTTGTCTGAAATACAGGCCAGCAGGGTATAGCTGCGCAGAATGACACTGATATCAGAAACAAATTGCGCCTGTAACTCACACTGGTATCGTAGCTTGCCTTAAAATTGTAGCTGAAAAAATCCTCAGCTACTGGGCACTTGCCGCATCATACACTTATGCACGTACTTTCATTTTGCGTAATAGTAATTCGGCTCGCAAATTATTTTGCATAAACCTTAGAAGAAATTCGACGGAAACCTCTATTTTACCATGTGAAGAAATTGGTTAATCAATTAGAAATTTATATTTTCAGAAGAATAAGGTTTTCAAACTTTTGTCTATCAAACAAAGATCATTTTTTGTTAAGTTTTATATTGTAAAATCAGTACTATTTTAATAAGATGGAATCAGAGTATTTAATTATCCAGATGCGACACCTGAAATAGTTGCAGATGCTGTTAGGTTTGTTGCGGTTGTTGTTGTTGTTGCTGCTGCTGCTGCTGCTGCTGCTGCTGTTGCTGTAGCTGTTGTTGCAGGGAATTCGGCTTACTGCCGTTGGAATGCCGCTGAAAAACAACCCGACTTCGTTTACGTGGACGATCCAAAAAGTGCGACGCTTGCATGTGCTGCTGCTTACGGGTGACCTCCTGGTGCTTGGCGGTGAAGATGTGCTGACTATCCAGTTCAAGAGATTTGGTAAATGAAATGCGCAGGTAAGCGTTGATCACTTCGTTGCGCAATTGGGGATACGAGAGCAGCGTCGGTGACACGATCAGGCGCTCAAACTCAAGCCATAGCAGGCGCAGCCGGTTGATGCCAGCTAAGAAGTTCATCGAGCCCATCAGCTGGCCAGTAAAGCCATCGGTGAGCGCCGTTAACATCGTCTGCTCGCTGTAGCGACTCTGCTCAAGCATGATGTTGCATTTTGTCACTACGAACTTTGTCAAGGGTCCCATGATCACGTTCATTATCATGACAAGGATTAGCGTATTAACCTTCAAGTTGTTCACCATTTCTCGCTCATCATTATGGAAGCTCGTCATGGTCAAGGATAGGGCAACTGCGCCTCGCAGGCCAGCGTGTATTGTGATGATTTGCTCATTGCCTGAAATAAAATAAGTCTTGGTCGTTTTCTAGCAACAACTTTGATAATTGCTACAGATTCTCAATCTAAGAGAATCCCCTCACCTTGCAGCTTCTTGTTCCGGAACCAATTTAAAATGTGGCATAGCGTGATCGTAGTGAAAGCTCGCCCAATCAGGCACAGAATAGGCGTGAAAACCATCAGCGAAATGTTGAGTCCGCGTCCACCAACCCATGCCTGGGTGTTGCTTAGCATGACCAATTCTACGCCCATTGATAGGAAAATTAGCATTTCGCTCAATGAAGCCGTCATGTGAAGCAGGAGACTAAAAATTCGCTTCGAACTGTCCGATATGTTGCCTAGAATCAGGTTGAATTATTATTACTAATTAGATACACTAATTTATCACCGGACATGTTACAGTCTTACACTTAGCATAAGCAGCCAGAAGCACACCGCACACAATTAGGCTGAGAATTCCCGACAGATTGATAGCCTCAGACAGCAGGTAGCTGAGCAGGCCGCAGCTCAGCATGATGGTCGGCTCGCAGATGACCGTCATCTGAGTCCGCTTGGTGATTATAGCGCAGAACAATGCCAGCGCAGTGCCCAGAATGCAGGAGCCAATTGTAGATAAAAACGTGTTGCCAACCGCCTCCATGACCTCGCCTAAGATGTTCATTTTCACCGGGTCCACGCCTTTTATGTTGGTCATTGCTTTGAACAGGGACACGGTCATGGCATCATTCAGCATTGCCTCGCCGCTAACCAGAAAGTGCAAATGATAATCCGCCTGTAGCTCTTCGAATGCCTGGATTACGGCCACAGGGTCTACTGCCACGATTATCGAGCTGGTGAAAGTGATCATCAAAATAGTTAGGGGGCTTGAAACTGGTAGTTAAGGTTCAGTAGATACTCTGAAAATCAATGCCATAGGAGGAATCAGACTGAAAGCTCATTTGTGTCTTACCTGTAGAAAAAGCTGTAAACGGCTTTGAATCCTTTGATAAATGGAATAAAGCCCGCATCGTGCAGCAATGCCAGCATAGATCCAATGAACAGAAAGTTGAACAGAGTACCCAGAATGGCGAATGTCAGTATAGTCGGCACATTGTTAAGGAACACCGGATGAAACAGGTTGTACGCCGCGTCCAATATGATCGGAGGCAGCAGCACTGTGAAGAACAGATAGTGAGTGAGCCTCAGACCGGACACCAGGCTCATGTACTCCGCGCCGAAGCTTCTCATTACCCACGAGACCATGACGCCGAGGGCGATGAAGGCCGCGGACTCCGGAAAGATTCTGTGCAGTCCGTAGAATGCGTAAATCACCCGAAAGGCGAACATCATGAGGATGATCATCATAATGAAAAAATAGTTATTCATAAAGAATAAATTCTCCGATTTTACTATCGCTGTCGTATTGTTCATTGTCGCTAACTAATTTAGAATCTTGATTTGTCTTATTTTTTAGTTGTTTGTTAAAACATCAAAATATAGGGCTGCATTGCTTTTTTAAACCAGTTAGAACAAAGAAGTTTGATCAGGTAAGTATTTGTGTCTATGGCCAGCTTAGGTGTTTAATAGTTTACGGCCAAGGCCAACACCTAAGCCATCATCAGTTTAAGGGCATTTTTCCAACACAATTTTATTGTGGGCTGTGCTCGTGTACTTTTGAGTGGTGACTAAATGGGCAAGGGCGTGGAAACCCATTGAGTGGGTCACTGACTGATGCAGTAAAGCAACAAAAAACTCACATCATGAGAGGGTAAAGGTAAAAATAAGTCAGCACCACCCAAAAACCCGCAGCGCATCCTTGCGAGCGCCGATCTCGACTCGAACGGCTACGTCGACAGGTCTGAGTTCGCCCGAATCGTAGCCAAAGGTAGTCGCCAGCATAAGTGCCGCTCGTCTAAGGAGCAGCAGCAGCAGAGGCAGCGGCAACCACCGCTATCGTCCGAAAACGACCTGGCCCGAGCATTTCGGATATTCGACGCCGACCGTGACGGCTTCATCGCACCAGCGGAGCTGCGCTCGGCACTGATCCGGCTGCTGCCGCCAGGAGAGGTCACCGACGAGCTAGTGGTGGAAATGATAAGCGGCGCCGACCTCGACGGAGATGGTCGAGTGTCATTCGCAGAATTTGTTAGAATTGTTCGCGCCGATGAGGTGCGCTACCCCATGACTTGATGATTTGACATCACCCTAGGCCTTTAATGTGGCATGGCCGCCCAAATGAACAGCTCAAGTACAAGGAGCAGTAGAATTAATTGCAACTGTACATTGTTGGAGATTGGAAACTATCCACCTCGGACTGCGGGCCAAGTTTTCTCTCTCTAATACCTCTAGGTGTTATGTAGAGTAACTTGCGCGCAGTTACTAGCTAGGTATGAATGATCTGAATTATGACCGGAAGTTCATGGGTTCGAGCCCTCAAGCCGCATAATCCCGCATAATAATAATTTTTATCCTATGTTATCCTCATTTTTATCAAAGCAAAACATACAGTAAATGATAATTTCTTACAGTATTCACTATAGCTTATTTTGAAAAGCAAATAAATCATGACTATGGAAAAGAAAACAATTTAGGGCACAGGTAAATTTGTTTTTCATCGCGCGTAAAACTCAATTTACAGTTTAGATCGCGCCTGTTTATTTTGCATTCATCTACCATATCGCTAATATTGAGCGAAATAATCATAACTAGTCAGCACAAATGCAAACCCATGAAGAGTTGAACAGTTTTCGATTGTGCAAAAAGTGGTAAAGTATATAGATTTAAACAGAACGTCAATAAACAAGTAGGCAGGCAAATGCAATATTTTTAAACACACGTGAATAGCCAGGTGGAAAACTAAGTGAACAATAATTACAGCAATCAAACAACAATGCCTAGTGTGCAGGTGGAGACGCAGTGAAACAAGAAACATTCAACTAGCTACCTTACTAATTGGTGGTTCAGCTAAGCGCTCTCAGAGCAGTATTAACGACAAAAAATGCAAAGCGATTAGCTCAGGCACGCAGTAATCGGAGTATCAAGACAAGCAAACAAAATATTTAACATAAAAAACGTATAGATTCTAAACCAGTTTGAACTGGCAAAGACACATAGGCTGACCTCCGTTTAAACCAAGTTAGCTAAACTGGCTTTAGTAATCTAATCTCCCCCTAGCAATGAAAGTCCGCCCCTAAACTGTACCAGATAAACTAGGCTGTAGGCACAGCAGAAAATTTCAAACGCACAAGTAGCGAGAGTGGCAACTAGAGCAATAATACAATGCGCAACACCTTCTTGTAGCAGCAGTATATTGAATTGATAACAGGGTACCTGAATGCTAAGTAAGTAAGGCTGCTAACCCAAGTAGTGCCCTTAAGGGACAAAATAAACGTTTAACAACACGGTAAACTTTAATTTGCTAGGAACATAAAAATAATTAAAAAGAAAATGTAACACTCGAAAATGTACAAATTTGATTAGGCCTAGTTTAATTTTCTTTGCTATCAGTCAGTCAGTCACCCTGTCAGTCAGTCAGTCAGTCAGTCAGTCAGTCAGTCAGTCACCCTGTCAGCCAGTCAGTCAGTCAGTCAGTCAGTCAGTCAGTCAGTCAGTCAGTCAGTCAGTCAGTCAGTCAGTCAGTCACCCTGTCAGCCAGTCAGTCAGTCAGTCAGTCAGTCAGTCACCCTGTCAGTCAGTCAGTCAGTCAGTCAGTCAGTCAGTCAGTCACCTGTCAGCCAGTCAGTCAGTCAGTCAGTCACCCTGTCAGCCAGTCAGTCAGTCAGTCAGTCAGTCACCCTGTCAGCCAGTCAGTCAGTCAGTCAGTCAGTCACCCTGTCAGCCAGTCAGTCAGTCAGTCAGTCAGTCAGTCACCTGTCAGCCAGTCAGTCAGTCAGTCAGTCACCCTGTCAGCCAGTCAGTCAGTCAGTCAGTCAGTCACCCTGTCAGCCAGTCAGTCAGTCAGTCAGTCAGTCAGTCAGCTTTCCTCGCAGAAGACCAAGGTCTTTGATCGCTCACGCAGCTGCAGGATGCGGAACACGGAATCAGATCCAAACTAGCGCTGCTGCTCGCCAGTAAGATGATTAATTTCTGAAATTAAGTGACAATAAAAAGCCAGCAATCAGACAGCAGACTCTATAAAGCGATTCACCGGTCCACCTTACTAGAGTGGAGCCAGTCAGAGCCTCACCTTCCTCGCCGGTCTTGACCAGTCGCAGGCACGGCCCGCCTAGAGACAGCAGCTTAGGCAGGGCGCTGCGGCTAAAGTCCAGGCGCACTAAAAGATAGGGCCCGAGCTGGCAGTCCTGAGCGGAAGGCACTGAACGCTGCTGTAAGGCCGACTTGCAGGCCTTCTCTAAGGCTAGGACTGCGCCAACTGTGATGCGCTGCCTGCAAGTTTTCAAGAACAAAACCATTGACTTTTTCCAGTGGTGATGGAATCTTTCTGCATCCAGAAAAAATCAGTAATAAGCAGTTTTCCTTCACTCACCTGACATCCAGCGATGGCTCCTCAGCCTGCTGCAGCTCCGTGACCAGCCTGGCTAGACTGGACAACCTTTTGAATCTGGCCATCTCCAGCGACCACTCGGTCAGCAGGCGGCACAGCCGAGTCTTGCGCTGCCCAGCCAGGTCGTCAATCTGTTGAGCCACGTCGGTCAGGTGCCGCCGGGCGATTTCTGACGCGCGCTTCAAAATCAGCCGATTGTCGGCCTCGATTCGCTTGGCGTTGCTGGCCAGGAGGCGGCGCGACTCGGCCAGCCGTTCGCGATTGTCCGCTAGACTGACGGCCCGACGAGAAAGATCGGCGGCCCTGGCCGACAGGGTGTCTAACGAGTCGGCGGCGATGTCAATCAAATTGACGACGTCCTTGGTCTTGCAGGTGGGACAGGCGGTAGGGGAGAGGCAGCACTCGGCGCACAAGGCGCTGCCGCAGCTTCTGCACAGCATTGTCACTGTGGACGGGTGCCGGCTGCAGACCAGCTGGGACGGTCGCGGGTCAGGCAGTTGCTGCACCTTGTGGCCGCGGTTCTGAGCATCAAGGGGAAGGAAACGGCCTCCCAGTATTACTGTCAGTTAGGCCAGTAGCGCATTCTATTTATTGGGCCTGTACTAGATGAATCTCAACATTGCAACAGCAGTTACAAACCTTATAAGCGTGTCCAATGGACAATTTTCGGCACATGCGCAGGTCGCACTGCTGGCAATAGTAAATAGCTGGAAAGCGCTGATCGTTAGGGCCGTGCACCCCAGTGACTACTAGGCAAAGCTCTGAGTTGCACAATGTTTCCACAGGTAGTGGCTGCAACAGTTTAGCTACATTGTCTAGCAGACGCCGGCTAACTAGGCCGCAGTCCGGACTAGGACAAGTCCAAGCGGCTGCACCAGATGCTGCCTCATCGTTGCCTTCACGACGGACACAATTACACACCGGATGCAAGCAGGATTGAAAAAGATAGGCCGCCGGTTGGTCTTTACAACTGGGGCTGCAGCAAAAGCGATAAGCTTCGATGTTGGTAAGCTGAGGTCTAGCCATTCTGCTGTTCAGTCAGTGGGGCTGTAAGAAAAAATCGAAAAGCATAAGTTTTTAGGCCACTTATAAACGTTAGTAGCTCTTTCTAGGGCAACTTAAAAAATATTTTTGGCACAATGTCAGCTACAACTCGAATGGCTATGCATAAATCTAGACTATATAATATTCTATATAAAGCCATCAGAAAGTATCAAAGAAAATATTTCAAGTAAGGACACTAAAGGCAAAGAAAAACTTCAATGCATTACTGCTATTGTTGTAATAAATTAGAACTGCTTTCCCTTATTACACATCACAAGCTAGTTTGACTTCTTGATTTTGTGGTAGCGAAAATTTAAAAAAAACTTTTGTTTTTCAGCATTTTTGCCCTTAGTAAAAAATATTTTTGACTAAAAAGGGTAAAAAAACTAAGTTAGTCACCTGCTTGCCCAATCAGTCCCACTTACCCTGTTAGTATTATTAGTCAGTTCAGTTACTCACCCAGTGAGTGACTCAACAAGTCACTCAACAAGTATATTTGTCTCATCAATTCAGTCACTAACTTACCCAGTGTCTTAGTCAGTCACTCAACAAGTGTATTTGTCTCATCAATTCAGTCACTAACTTACCCAGTGTCTTAGTCAGTCACTCAACAAGTGTATTTGTCTCATCAATTCAGTCACTAACTTACCCAGTGTCTTAGTCAGTCACTCAACAAGTGTATTTGTCTCATCAATTCAGTCACTAACTTACCCAGTGTCTTAGTCAGTCACTCAACAAGTGTATTTGTCTCATCAATTCAGTCACTAACTTACCCAGTGTCTTAGTCAGTCACTCAACAAGTGTATTTGTCTCATCAATTCAGTCACTAACTTACCCAGTGTCTTAGTCAGTCACTCAACAAGTGTATTTGTCTCATCAATTCAGTCACTAACTTACCCAGTGTCTTAGTCAGTCACTCAACAAGTGTATTTGTCTCATCAATTCAGTCACTAACTTACCCAGTGTCTTAGTCAGTCACTCAACAAGTGTATTTGTCTCATCAATTCAGTCACTAACTTACCCAGTGTCTTAGTCAGTCACTCAACAAGTGTATTTGTCTCATCAATTCAGTCACTAACTTACCCAGTGTCTTAGTCAGTCACTCAACAAGTGTATTTGTCTCATCAATTCAGTCACTAACTTACCCAGTGTCTTAGTCAGTCACTCAACAAGTGTATTTGTCTCATTGACTTAGTCACTTAGGCAATTGCCAAAATGCTGAGTTTGCATTTGTCCTTGCCAGTAGGATGCTTGCAGAGTAAGTAGTACCTTCTACACAGGCTAATATCAATTAATTCTACTATCCATTAATAATGAACTAAGAGGCAATTAAAAATTTCTTTTTTGATTGTTTCTTGGTCATAATTTACAAAAACATTATTAGTTTTAATCAGTGATTTTTTTATTCTTTGATTTTTTGAATTCTTGCAAGTTTTTGTACAATAGGAGGGTCTTTAGTCTTAATCTTCCTTCTACTAATCTCATTGGTATACTTGTTCGCCAATGGTAGTTCTTAAATATTAAATTGAATTTAGTTCTTAAGGTTAAAAAATGATACTACTATTATTAAAAAACAGTTATTTAAATTAATTCTGACTAACATACTTCCTTATAAATGTAGTTCATTTAGAAATTAAGAAACATTACAACTTTTAAAAACATAAACATTACAAATTATAGAAACATTAGAAATAAAGTGAACTCTGCAATCTAATGCCCATTACAAATGGCTTTCACTAACATGGTCTTTCAGGGTTTTGCCAAAGTTTATTGAAACTATATAGGGGTAAATAGAACAAATGAGGCTATTTGAAATTGTGGAATCTCACAGGAACTGTGGAAATAGAAGTTGGGAATCATAGGATGGCTCTAATAAAGAAGAAAAAATGATCTCATTCTAATTTCTAAGATACCATACCATAGCTTTGCTTTGAATTAACTTCAAATATTCAAACTTGGGAAAAATTAAGGGAAATATAAAAATTGCAAAATATAACTTGAATTCACTTCATCAACTGGACATTTCTTCAAAATTGATCACTTTAGTAAACTAGCCAATGGGGCTGTCTAAAACTTTGGTCACTTCATCAACTTTCCTTTATCAAAGAGATGATTCAAACCTGAGTAACCAAGTCGCTTAAATTATTAAAGTCGTCGGAAAAAATCAGAATTAAAAAACCCAGAAATACTACTTTAAATTATAAGACTCAAAGCCGACGTCCAAGCCTAAGAAACCCTTAGTCTGCAACAAAGTGATGCAGACTAAAGCGCAAAACAGATTCGAAAACATCGTGTGGTCGCGGGGAAACAAAAACAGATTGGTTGGCTCCGGCCGACGTTTGCCTGCCGGACGTTTGCCTGCCGACCGACGTTTTATTCAAGTGTACGAAGGGGGCCTAAATGCCACTTTCATGATTCCGAAAAATAAATACCTGTAAGGTATAGAGGGGACCGGCTACATTACTTATTGCAATTCAGATGCATGTTAAGTTTTGATTGTTGTTTAAATCGCTAAATGATAGAGATATTCAGGCGCTGTAAGGTGAAAGAGGAAAGTTAAGGCCAGATTTTTCGTGAAAACACCCGTAAATACACACATATTGCGGATATGAAGTAGTTAACTTCCAGAACGATCACTATAATTTTTGCTTTTTCAGGTTACAGGATGCACTTACAGTACTAGCTAGATAAATGCTGTACATGCGTTGCATAAATGTACATGCATAAACATGCATATTTACACGTTCATGAGCGAAGATCGAAATGTACCGAGTGCAAACAGCAGTGAAAAAAGTAACCGACAAACGTCGGTCAGCAAACTGAGAATCCATGAGAAATTCATGCATTTTACTAATACTACATCAAAAAAAGTATTTATAAGTTGTCGGAAAAACTCCAGCCGGCAAACATCCGGCAGGCAAACGTCGGCCGGCAAAATGCCCGCCGGCAAATGTCTTGCCGGCAAACATCGGCCGGCAAACTGCCCGCAGGCAAATGGGGTGCTCCCCTGGACGGTGCATTTTCTAGAAAGGATCACTTCGCACCTAGGAGTATTTAAGACCAGAAAAATTAGTCAATGCCCCTGCTATTGCTCACTCAAATATTCCGTATAAAATCTGTGAATTATATAAAAAATGTTATAAGCACTGTTAAAAACCAAAGCGCAGTTGACTAAAAAGCTTAGCTTAGGTTACTTTGTCAATCACCCTTTGATACATGTTTGTAGCCTAAAAATCTTTTAGTTTCAGATGGAAGACATTCATGTAAGTAGTGTACTGGCTAATGCCTAATATACCGTAATAAGATCAAAATTCTGTTTACGACACAAGCTCTTATAGCCTTATTTCTATGAACAGCAAATCCCCATTTTTGGCATGTAACAATTTGAAATGAATATGAAAAAAGTAATTAAAACGTAATTGTATGCCAAATGGTAAAGAAGAGGCGAGAACCTGTAAATTTTTTGCCGTGGAGAGGAGCGTTTAAGGGTGTGGGTTGGGTAAAACGAGAAAGCGAGAAAACTCAATCGAGCGTGCAAGCTTTCTTGCAACTATAATTAGTAGTTTTCGAATTTTTCGCTTCAAAATTATGTGTTGATTGGATAACATAGTTGATTCCAACAATTGACGCGCCGGGATTTTGCTGATTGGGGCATCAATTCCAGGGTGAGTAGTTGGGTGCTCTAAAAGTCTAAATCAAGGACACCGTAAGTACTTAAGGTATCCTTGGGCTAAATTCGGCGAAAAGATGCGGTCAAACTGCTAAATTTTCAAATTTTGTATAACATAAATAAAAGAACACGAGGAGGAGGAAAATTAGGCAAATACGCCCAGTCGTACATGGAGGACTAAAAAGCTAAGCTATGCACAAAAAATAATACGATACTACTTATCGCTAGTAGTACAAAGAAAATTGAGACAAATAAATGAACTACTCAATCATCAATCAACATCTGTATGTTCGCTTCAGCCCTATATTTTAATAATCCTTTTATACACTTAATTTACTTTTTAGGAGAGAGCTGCACTCGGTGCACTTATAGCTGCACTCGGTGCACTCATAGCTGCACTCGGTGCACTCATAGCTGCACTCGGTGCACTTATAGCTGCACTCGGTGCACTCATAGCTGCACTCGGTGCACTCATAGCTGCACTCGGTGCACTCATAGCTGCACTCGGTGCACTCATAGCTGCACTCGGTGCACTCATAGCTGCACTCGGTGCACTCATAGCTGCACTCGGTGCACTCATAGCTGCACTCGGTGCACTCATAGCTGCACTCGGTGCACTCATAGCTGCACTCGGTGCACTCATAGCTGCACTCGGTGCACTCATAGCTGCACTCGGTGCACTCATAGCTGCACTCGGTGCACTCATAGCTGCACTCGGTGCACTCATAGCTGCACTCGGTGCACTCATAGCTGCACTCGGTGCACTCATAGCTGCACTCGGTGCACTCATAGCTGCACTCGGTGCACTTTCAAGCGACGCGTGAGGGCCTGCTACAGCGCACTCCACTATCCTGCACCTGCAGCCTCTTCTGCTGGCGGGGCCACTGCGACGGGGCCAGGCTCCAATCCATCGTTATTTAGATTGCGACGTCGGGGTGCAAGACACCTCTAGCAGGCCGTATTTTGTTCGCTCGTTGGCATTACGCACTCCATTTTGTCCCCTTCTGAACAGACATGGTGCTCTTATTTTGAATTTTGTCTTCTCCATATCTGGCCTACTTTATTCGCTCTAGTATCAGAAATGATCTCGTATTTTGGTGTGGAAATTCATCCATAGTGCTTTTGAACCAACGAATATTCGACAGGAGCTACATCCCATCACATCGTGATCGGTAATAATTCTCGAGAAGCTTCACACTCCAGTGGTCCTTGTACGAGTATGGTTGATCGGTCGTCTGTCATAATATGACTCTTAAACCAGCCAGGTCAAGCAATCATGTTTAAGTACTTTCTAGCGTAGAATTTTTCCAGAATTTTTTATTCAATATCTCCCAAACACTAAAGCGTTCGTTATTAATGGGCTGGACACGTGGGTGCTCAGTATCTAGAAAAATCGGATAAATATCAAGTGCTAGAACCCATTAGAGATGAATTCATATCGTCATGACACGCCCACGTGTGTGTGTATTGTCCCGTGAATTGAGGCTCGTCTGATCAGTTTATGCATGATTCAAAAGGCTTCTATGGAAATTGGAGAAATTTGCATCATTGCCGTCATTTTGTATTCGTATATTGAGAACTACTGCGTGCATTGCTTCAATAAGGAACATCGCAGTACGAGCCAGTACAGTCTTTCCAGCCACCATATCCGCATGAAACGTCACTCTAAATCACAAGTTAAATAATTTTTAATTATAGAAATTATGCGGCCTCATTCAGCACCGAAGAATTCTACAATTAAGTAGAATAAACTTTCTTTGAAGATGCCGGCATGCTTTAATACAGAGACCCATGCAGCTTTCGCAAACTAATTATGGGGCCGAGCCGTGGACTTGTTAACCTAACTGAAACCAATGCGACGGCTACTACAGTTGGCGTTGCCTTTTTCAATCCATACATCATTTGCGCTTGCTGTAGTCAAGTCCATTTAGTGCTTTTTCGGTCCTATCTATACCGTCTTATCCTTTTAGTTTTTTTTGCTTGAAACTTTTCTTTCGGATTATTCGACCAACTTTTATAGCCGAAAGAACCGATTCTATAAATAGTGCAAAAGTTAGGGAGACAGAGTACCAGACAAGGGCATAACATAGCAAAACTCTCAGGGGCTAATTGGGCCTATTTCGGCAGCAAGGCAGATCCGAAATCTTCTCCTACGATTCTTAGACCAACTAAGACTTCTGCACAGTACAGCCACTCTAAAGGAAGAACGAAAGCTGTATGACTGGAATTTTGTCTGCAGGCTTTAGCTTCAGCTTTGGCGAATGATTGAAGATGCATTTAGCTGATATCCGGATCACCAATTTATTTGGCCGATCTACCATCTGCCAAGTTATAAGAGTATTTCGGAAGAGTATTTTGTATTGTATTAACAGCGTTCCTCGGGCGCAAGTATGGGTTTAAGTGGAGCAATCTATAGTGTTTTCCTTTCGCCGTCGATGATGCATTTACGCGCACATGGAGGGAAACATTTTGATAGCTAATTATTAGTGCCTGCAGGCCGGCCATGACTAATGACCCGAGGAATGCTCTCAATCGCAAACAAGCAAGCAGTTACAATTGGCAAGTATAGGTAATTGAAGCAGCGCATACTTGGCCGCTGATTAGCTTGCAGCCCCTTCAGTGTTTTACTGTGCCGTCCCTAGAAGCCAGCTTTTCCGAGTCCCAGTCTCTCCTCTCTAGTTGTTGGCTTACAGTCTGACACTCTATGTAGTAGACGAGAAATAGAGTTACACAAGAGACAGCCCAGGACGCTGTACCGATGGTAAACGCAGGCGGCACCATCTATGGGACTGTTAACAGCAGAGAAGGATTTGGAGAGTTGGGAAGGTGAAGAAGCCGTTTCACAAACATTCAGGACTACGGTCTAGCTCTTCTCCATAGAACAATATCGGTCCAGCAAACTTCCCAACCAAGCCGCCAATCCACCAGCCTCGGCAACTGGCTTCCCTTAGTTCCATATCCCAGGAAATCCCTGCCATTTGCTTCCCCTGCCTTCAACCCGCTGCTACCCCCTTTTTGCCGCTTCCCCTCTCCGAATCCGCATTCGAAGGCGACTGGTAGTGCACTTGTAAGACGAAGCACGGCCTTGAAAAATTTGGATTTTTGTGGCCAGTGCAAAAATTCAGACAGTTAGGGTTAGCGCAGGGGAGCGATAGTGCAGCAGTGGAGTTTGATTCTTGCACTCCAGTTGCCAGGCAATAACAACAGACTGACTGAAATCTACTGTTTCATAAATTTTCTTTCACGCAAAATTGCTTTCCTGTTTGCAAGTTCTGCTTTGCCAGGATGAGCTGTTCCACACTTTTTTTATGAGTCTTTAACAATAGATGCTTCTTATACCTGATTCTAGGAAGCTCCTGGAAAGCCATTCGCTAAGCTCAACAACGCTATTTCTATTCTGAACTGCGCCTAAAGATTAGATTAGACACGAAATAAAAGAAAGCAGAAACCTTTCAAGCAAACTTCCCGAAAGCGAAGGCCATGGACACCCGGTGGTTGGAGTTTACTGCCATAAAAATGCGAGCCGAAAAAGCCTAAAAGAGAGGCAAGTCGACGTCGGAAATACTTTTTTTAACTTTAGCCTTCATTCAGTGCCCTTCTTTTTACGGGGCGCTGGTTGGGTTGAAGAGGAGGGTCCACGTTCGCCTGCGGGAAATGATGACGCCTGCTACTGCAGCAGCTGGACCAGGAAGAGAAACAAAGTACGCAGCGGTGCCCTATTCCAGCTCGACTTCCCCGCCCCAGTCATCTTGCTTGCCCTATCCGAGCGCTCTAAATAGAATTCGTACCCGGGCGGCTGCTGCTAGTGGCGCGATGCAGGGCATTAAAAGAATTCAGCTTGCCATCTGGCCATTTCGCTCTAACGTTAGGAAATTGACAGCTGAACTTCTTCTTTGGTTTTCGGACATTTGTTTTGATTATAGACCGGTGGACTGAGATCTTTGGTCAAGCTCCGAGAACTAAAAAAATGGACAAAGAGTTCCTAAATGTTGTGTGGGTGACGGCAAGCGTTGTAGCCGCCACTGGAACCGCCATTACGTTTCTGGTACTGCTTTGCAAAGCATCTCAAAAGTGTCGGGCCCGTTATCGTCACCGGGAGAAGATCAAAAAGCAGAAACGGCTGCGATTGATACCGGAGCTAGAGGAGAACCAGCCAATTGAGCAAAGAGAGCAGCCTCAGTCGAAGGAAAAACCGCAGCGGGGCGCTACTGCTCAAGCGGCACAGTCCAAGCGTGACAGGTACGTCGACGAAGATGAGGAAGCCGATGGCAGGCGAACAGTGACCTGCTGCAACTGCTTCACAATCAGCACCGGGTATATCGACGAACCAACGGGAGGTAGTCGGACATCCGTGTACACATTTGACGACTTTTTGCAGCGCTCGTTCAGCCACAGCCAGCAGGAGACAAACCAGAGCGGCAGTACCGCCTCAGCGGCGCAAGCGGTTACATCGGCATCGGGAGCCGCATCGGCATCGGCGACTGGCGGTCGGGAAGGCGAGAATCGCAAGAGCTCCGTGAAGCAGACCCAAAGCTTAGGTCGGTCCTCTACCAAGGGATCACGGAAGCGCAGCGGCCTGGCTAGGCGTCGCAGCCTGCAGGCGCAGGAATCGGCAGCCAGAGCGGCCAGAGCAGCAAAAGAAGCCGCGCCTGTTGAAGCAGGATCCTCGGTTGCAAAGGAGGCGGCCTCCGGGCAGCAGGCAGTCACCGGCGTGGATCCGTTGCGCACCCTTGCCATCGACAATAGCGAGAGCGACTGTGACGACTGCAGCCGGGACAATGCCAGGTCAACGACACTCCAACCGAAGCTGAACGCCGACTTTCTGAGCGCTACGGACCGGAGGCAGCCGGGGGGCCTGCTGGAAAAGTACGAAATGGAGTGGCCGCCGCGACCGTCGAACCGGCCGAGTCCGCGAAGCAGCCAGGTGCAGTTGGACAATTTGCACGCTGTGCAGACCAGGTCAGCTCCTGGCAGGCGCGGTCACATTATCTTTGGCCGAGGCAACTCCAGCCTCTACTCGGTTGGCCAAATGTGAGCCAGAATTTGGCTGCTCAAGTTTATGATCTATTCTTTGATAACTGAAATAGAATATTCTCAGGCATTTAAGGTGAATTCGGGGTCGTTGATCGAGAGACTGAGGATAGTTATGAGAATCCGAGGTGAATGTTTGGTGTGTGTGTGTGTGTGTGTGTGTGTGTGTGTGTGTGTGTATGTGAACCAGGTTTTGATGTACACGTGGTTGCGAATAAAGAGTTGGATGTGAAGGTGATTAGCATGTTACTCGTAAAAGTCCGCTTGTTTTTGATTCAGATTTTGATGAAAGCTTTATTGTCGATATTTCATTTTAATTAGATGTTGTTTCGATTAACTTAGCTACCAGATCCCAACTTTGAATGGCTCGAAATTAGAGTTTGAAAGTCTTTCATTATAGCTTCCTCTCCTGTTCTAGATGAAACTGCTGCAAACACAGAAGCTTGCGTACAGATATCTCCCCCCTCTACAAAGCAGCAACCTTGCCATGAGATAAATGTTTTAAATCATATTTTTTCAACGCTATAAATGCTGAACAATTTCGCTTTTGAGAGCCAAAAACGTGTCTACATTAAATGATTTAATAAGAAATGGTCTATCTTGTTTAAGCACTTCAATTTTTAATTATAAACAGTGTATTCTTAGTTCAACTGTGCGCTGAAATATAACAAAAATATACCTTCGATAAAAGGGATTATAACTATATAAAGAATCGATCTGTATCGATTCTGCCGGCGGCGCGGCCTTTGTTCGCGGCCAGGCCCTGAGGCGCGCCCTGTGACGCTGCTTTCAACATCTTGACAGCGTACTTTGTTGTTTGTTGTTGTTGATCTGTATGAATTTTTGTTCTTGTACGTGAGTGAACTTTTATTATAAAAAAATCAATCGAGTCACTAGTCCTTTGACTCTGAAATCTAATCACAACAGTCCTGATATGTAGAATCGATGAAATTCTGCTTGTTTTTTGTGCCGCGCCTGCTGCAACAGCAAGCACTAAACGATAGGAACTATGAAGCTGAAAGCTCCTTAGAGAGGTAGAAATATTCAGCTTTTCACTTGTAAAGAGCAACAGGATTTCGTCAATGGATGTAAAATGATGCATTTGTAGCCAACGTACATCCTGTCATATTGGTTATAGCTAGTAGTTACTTTTCGAATGTCTTACATTGATTTTACTATTCGTAATAATACGAGCTACTATGGCTTTGCATGGCAGCAAAATTCTTTTTTTAGCCTGAGAAAATAATCGATTGACATGTAGAGGCTTAAATCAACACAAATGTTTAAAATCCGTGGCATCGAATAGTTGCTTTCCGATCATTTTTGTGCGCATCTCGTCCAGACCAGGAACTATAATGGCAAAGCACCAACATCTCGCACATTAGCAGCTGCCAAAAAATTGATGTGCTGAATGAGCAGTTAAATTTTGAAGGCAACAGATGTTCTGCTAACATCGTGCTCATATATCCATCATTAGTAATAAATTTCCCAGCTGACAGGGTTAGCTAACATTATGAGGGGAAATTCCCAAAATGATAAAAGGTCTAATTGTAGCAATCGTCATCTCCTATAATTTTTTTTTGTTTTTAAGTGTTATGCTTTCGTTCAGGAGGGGGTCCGCGTGTACAAGTAGTAGACTAAAAAGTACATGGTTATGTCACAGCTTTTGCCCATTAAAGCTTTAATCGCTTGCATTTAGCTTGAACGTGTGAAAAAAATGCGTTGCTTTGAGTGACATGACGTTTAAAGTGACGGGGATCGACAGGATAGGTGAACTTCAGCTAGAGCGGTGCAGGCCACTCAAATCGGCCGCGCGCAGACAGTTGAAGCAATAAGTGGGACCACTGATATCCATGGGAATGAAATGGAAAGTAGAGCGTGTTGAGAAGCCTCCCGCGCTTATTCACACCCAATGCGGAAGCAAATAAAGCCAAAACGAATGTTCTTAGTAAGTCCCCACCAAAAAGGACAGGTGTTTCCAAACTGAATAAGTGCCGATTCTTCGCCATTTACCACTGCTGAGTGTGCAGTCCCAACACTGGGATATTGCTTCGAGAGGCAAGCCAGGAATACACTTGAATCATTCACTCGTCTGATTTTAACAGCAATTTGATCGAAATGCTGCGTGTCTAGCTTATTGATTTCTTGTTTGCAGCTATCATAATCCATAATTACAAAAATATTTCGCAATAACTACCCACCGAACTGGAATATATTTGCTCTAACTATAAAGGCAGCGAATACCTCAGTCTCAGGGGCTGCAGTATGGTAATGGACCTCGGGCTATTTGGTGCGCTACGCAAGTTGAAGGTCACAAGTTCGAGTCTTCGAGTTGACGACGATTTTACGGATCGGTTAAATCATCACTATAGCGGTATTGTTTTACTGCTGTTTACTTTCATCATATCGGCCAAGCAGTATGTGGGTAAGTACACTCATAGAATACTTCTCATTTACTCAAGAATCAAAGAATGCATTGATAGGCAGGGGTTTGAAATCTAGCTGAAATCCAGCATACGAGAGTATTTCGTTCAATGAGAAACTCCTTAATGATGGGAATTTTATTTGAAACACGCATTTGCTCATTACCACAACAAGAAGTTATTAATGAAGAGAGGGAACTTCTAATAAAATCCACCAAGTGCCGTCTGTCAAGCTACTTAAAGTAGACTGAGCCAAATTCATCATTCGAATAGATCAATACAGTTATAATTTATAACGCCACAAATCCTGCTGCCAGGCCAGCCGCTGCAATGCTGGGTGCCGGCCACATACACCAAAGCGATGGAGCAGTACGCTGAAAACTACTGCTGGGTGCAGAACACGTACTACGTGCCGTTTGACTTGGGCGTACCGAAAGAGCACGCTGAACGGAGCGATCGAAAAATTGGCTACTACCAATGGGTGCCATTCGTGCTAGCCTGCCAGGCTCTGCTGTTTTACCTGCCCTGCATATTGTGGCGATTGCTCAACTGGCAGACTGGCGTCAATTTCCGGGCGCTTAGCCGCATGGCCTGGGAGGCGCAGGGCCTTGCCCAAGCCGATGTACGCTGTCGGGCTATTCGCGGCATGGCTAGTCACGTGCGCGAATCTGTCAGCCTGCAGGGCGCCAGACCGCCTAGGTAATCCTGTGGCTCAGCATCGTGATTTGATTGCATTCAATGCCGAGTAGTTGGCTGGGGTTTAAGGATAAAAAAGCTAAATCTGCAGGAGGGCTGTAGGCACCTTGACGCTTGAAGCGACATCCTCCCACCACAGCCAGCGATGGGGCATGACTGTCCATTGCGCTGACTCCTGAGGCGCGTTCAGTCACACTAAATACCGTATGCAGGCATAGACACAAACACACGGTGCGCAACGGATATAGCACCCAATCACGCACTCACATAGGATGTACAAGCGGCGGTTCCAGGAATGTACACTCTCTATGGCTTAGGGGTTGCCTTCATGGGCGTAAATTGCACAACTGGCCATAGCCCAACCAATTCGTGCACAAGGCCCCAAATAAATGTGATCCTGCACACGAAACCAGGGAAAATAGCCAACCTACAACGCGGGATCGAACCTGGACCAGTGGCACACAAGGCAGACACGCTAAACCGCCGAGCCACTCGCCCCCTAGGGTTTAAGGTTAAGGGCGGTAATGTGCTCAGCTTATTATTGGGGAGCGCGAGATTTTACCGCAGGAATTTTTCCCACCGAGATTCTCCCGCCGAGACTTTCCCGTAGGAAGTTTTCCCGCAGTAAGTTTTCCCGTTTCGAGTTTTTACCGCGGCGAGGTTCTCGTAGCGAGTTCTCATGCACGATGTTTATTACGAAGTTTACTACTAATTGAGTAAAAGAGGGACTGTGGTGGCTTTGGTATATCCATGGCCGAATCTCTGAGCCAACTCACAGCATTTTAGACGTATTATGCCTCAATACAATGAATTTTTATGGCAAAGCTCAACCCTCAAGAGTCTAAGCGGTGCAAGGGAGCACATCATGAAAGCATTTCTAACCTACCGGGAAAATCTTCAAGCTACAAAGCTACAAGCTAGGATGAGCAGAAATACTCCGAGAAAAAAGCTACATGGTAAAACTTCGTGCATATGAACTCGCTACGAGAAAACCTCGCTGCGGTAAAAACTCGGCGAGAAAAATTCTCCCGGTAAAATTTCATAGACTCTTCGCTGATTGTAGGACATTGACACTGAAAAAGATGCAGCATTATCGATCATACTACGTAAATATTTTCGTTACAAAGTTATAATCCCGCTTTATCTACGACCCACGCGCAGTTCCGGTTGTTTCCGTCGTGCTCGGCTGTGGATTCGGCAGACTCTGTGCTTTCTGTGCTCAAAGCGTCACGGTCGTTATCTCACCTATCTGTACCTGATCATCAAACTGCTCTACCTGGCTAATTGTACGGCTCAATTCTTCCTGCTGAATGCTTTCCTAGGTAACAGACCGGGTGAACTTTTTGGTCTCGAACTGCTCGGCAGCATGATGTCCGGTAGCAGCTGGGAGGAGTCTGGCCGCTTTCCCCGGGTAACGCTGTGCGACTTCTGGGTGAGAACCATCGCCGACAAGCACCGGCACACTGTGCAGTGCGTGCTGGTGATTAACATATTTAACGAGAAGATTTTCGCCTTCCTCTGGTTCTGGTTTGTGCTCGTCGCTAGCTTGACGGCGCTATCGTTGTTGATGTGGATTGCGCAACAGCTGGTTCCGGTCAGTCGGAAAAATTTTGTGATCGACTTCATCCGACTAGCTGACGGGGGCGGCTGCAGCCTACGACGTGGAGAGGCTCACCTGGCGCGGAAGTTCACCGAGGACTACCTGCGCTGCGATGGCGTATTCGTGCTGCGCATGGTGGCAACTAACGCCGGCGATGTTGTGACCTCAGCAGTAGTTAAAGAACTGTGGTCGGCTTTCAAGAAGCGGTATTGTAATGAAGTCTACGATCCGACAGTCAATGCATCGGACATTGTTTGAATTTTTTTCATATTCGTTATTTTTAACAGGTTGCTTTATTTAATTAATATCAGTGAAAACTGCGGCAGTTTTGCGTACATGTACTTGTTCATTTACAATATCGTATGCACATTTCGCTGCTCTGCTAAATTTCCCCATGAAAATTATTTATCCTGTAAGTCGATCTTCCGATTTCCGTTTACAGATGCAGTGGCGTATGCAGGGGGGGGGGCGGGGGGCCCAATCAGCCAAAAATGGCGCCCCCGAAAGCCCACTCAAAATAGACAAGCGGAGAAAAATACTTAAGTTTCTAGATTAAGACCGTCAGCACCAGCCTCATACAGCCTAGAAGAGATGTCCAACTAATAGACAGGGGCGCTCACGTCGTAGACAATGACCCTCTTTTATAGGAAACCCAATATGGTGCCCTTATGTGCTGCGCCCCCACCCCCCAATTCAAATTCCCTCGTTCGCCACAGACCATAGTTCAGATGAACTTAGTTACAAATTTTCTGGATCCGCTTGTAGGATAATGTGAAAAAACACGAATTATTAATTAATTATTCATAACAGATTTACTAATGTATTGCTAGCAAGTAACTTTTTCTATACAAATAAAATTTTGAGACCTGGGCTGAGTATGCATAAATACTTCATTGTTACATGTAACTTGCATTATAGACTAAAACATGGGAAGGGGATTGTGTTTACTTTTTAAGATAAAATTCAGCAGACATTGCAAAAGACACAAGATTTTTTAGCTGCACTAATCTTGGGGTGGGTATATCCTGCCCATAACCACTTTGCTGCGCTAAATGGGCAAGGACAACTTGAGTCGGGAACACTTAATAAAATTGCAACATAACTGGGTTGCTTCGGATCTTCGGATTTGTTTGAATTTTTTTATTTGTGAGATGTGTGGTCCTAACAAATGTTAACAGGTGTGAAAATATTAACTTAAGAGTGCAACAACATATATATTAATAACAGATTTTGCAACAAAATATATTTGACAAAAATTAAAGATTAGGAATTTTGCAGGACCTAAGATTAGACTTTCAAAAGAATTTAAGTTTCCGATATACTCACCCTTTTCTAAGAAGTACATTCAAAAGGTCTCCAAAAATACAATAAATTTATTAAATAAGGCTAGTTCTATGCCTACTATTTACTTACCTTTCTGGTGCCCTATTTTTAACTTGGTAGCGCCATTGCTTATTATCACTATAAATAAAACACGGAAAAGCTTTAAACGTTACATTTTATTGGCCTGACACCAACAAGCAAAATATTTGTTATTTAGGTAAAATTTTTGACTTAGCTACCTCTGGCAAAGAACTTCCTTGTATCAATAACTTCTATTTCAATAAAGTATATTTTGCTGTAGAGAAATAAGGGCTAAAATATAAACACTACCTGCAATGTCAGCTGAGTTCATCAAGTCATTGTCAATTATTCAGGTAAGCAAATTTTTCATGAAGTTGAAATTATAAATATTTTAATGCATGTATTTTGTAAAAACATTAAGCTGTACTTAACAATTTCTACTTTAATGGCACAAATTCACAGGACTATTGTTATATAATATTTACTGCAATGGTTGAATAGTTTGTAGGCCTAGCTTATTTAATTTGTTTATAATATATTAGTATAGTATATCTCATATCCTTTGAAACTAAAAAATGATTGTAATAGGTTTTTTAATCATGAGCCATTGTAGAATTGCTTTATTAATTAATACCCTAGAAACTTGTTACATTTATAGGTTTATAATAAATTACATATATACATTACTGTTCCACTATCATCAATCTTTAGGACCATAACCATAACAAAATTTTGGAGGCCTAACTATAACTACATTTTACTACCATTATGAGCTTATTTTGCCATAAGCTGCATTTTTCTGTAATCATAGCCATAGTAAGAAAGAATATAAAAAAATACTAAGAAGCTAAAGCATAAAATTATACATATTATGCAAAAAAAATTTCAACTAGGTCATGTAATATATTTTCCTAAGTTTTCTAGTTTATTTAAACTGATAGTATATTAAATTCCAACTTTTAAAACATTCTCTATCATATATGCACAACTTGGAAAATTTGGTTAGCCAGTAGCTACAACTTAGTTTAAATAAAAGTTGCAACTTACTTGGGGCACAAGTTTGAAGGACTAAAAAAAAGGTCCTGTGAACTACTTCTTCTCTATCTTCTCTATATCTATGCTCTAGCTTGAATTCTCCTCAAAACACCACCTATCTTATAATTTACCCCTTCAATTTTGAGATTTACCCTTTCCATTTTGCGACTTACATCAGCAATTTTGTGACTTACATAGGCAATTTTACAACTTACCTTGGTCAGCCACCAAATCAGTTGGCCAGATTGGCTGACTTGGCTGACTGTTGCCCATGTATGTTCTTCAGCTATTACTATTATAATAATCCTAAAATGTATTCACAAGAACTTTGATAGGGGCAGGCTCAGCAGTCAGCACTCAGAAAATAGCAAAGCAGTAAAGCAGGCAAAAATTAAACCAAAAACTGAACATTTATTTTAAAAAATAACCCATGTGTTTGCACCACAGATACTATAACAATTATTATAGTACTCATATATGTGGTTTGGACTAAGCAAATGTGTTCAATATAATACTTTGGATTTAAAGATAATTAAAATCTAAACAAATAAAGAAGAATTCATCTATTGTGATGCAATTTAGATATTTTAGAATTTATTTCTTATTGTAAATGAATCAAATTAAAAAAATTTAATTTGTTGGATTATTGAATAATTTGTGAAGCACATCTGTCAAAATGTAATTCTGTCACCATATTTGCAACCAGTTGTTGCTCCTTTACCCATTATCCATAACAAAAACCCTAATGGAATAAATGTCAAAAACATGTAGATGCGCAACATGGGTGTCAAAAATGTGTCTCCAAGTGCAACATGACAAGGGTTAGGGTTAGTGGCGTGGCACCCTGGCAATGCCCTTCAATGCAACCCAACACCAAAAAAGTCTGAAAATGCAAGAGACAGTTGGATGCAATTTTTTTAACTTATTCCAATAGGGAACCAAAAGTGCAGCTACTTTTCCCCTGCTCCACATTTTCCTGTAACTGTATCAGTAATTACAGTGGGACACTAATATATTTAAGATAATTTTTAGTTATAGCTTTTTTTGAAAGCAATAAAACAAAAGATTGATATAATATTGTGTCACTAGTCATTTTTAATAAGTTATACCTAAAATTAAGAATCTTTTTGTACCATTTTCCTACTATTGCTTTTAATTTTGTCTAGTATATATATAGCAGTGCCCAATTGTGAGTTTTAAATAGTTTAGCATGCCTTTTTATAACTATACTTAATGCATATTTCTCATTTTAGATTGCTGGAATTAATGGGCCTACATATGAAGAATTCTTTAAAGAGGTGAGCTGGCTGATAGGTGATATGCTTTCAATAATTTATGGGCATGTCTTGCATATGTTGCAACTTTCTACCCCTTTGAAAAATTGGCAAACTTTAGGTCAGCACAGACGGCAGCGGCTGCGTCTCTGCCCAGGCTGCCGCCGCCTTTCTTAAACGGTCCGGCCTGTCGGACTCGCTACTGTCAAGAATCTGGGAGGTGGCCGACTATGAGAAGCGCGGCCTGTTAGATAAACAGGGCTTCTTCATTGCCCTGAAGCTTATCGCACTGGTGCAGGCGGGCAAGGAGCCCCTGGTTGGCAACCTCACGGTGCCCGTGTCCAGTCCGAATATTAAGCCAACAACCCCGCTGCCAGCTGCCTCTGCCGCGTCCCCGGACGTTGCAACGGTTGCTTCGCCATCAAAAATGGTCTCGGCATCCGTGGCTTCGTCGACCGCCTCGTCGTCATCCTTGACAACGTTGCCAGCGGCGACGTCTGGCGGCCTAAGCGAACAGCTGATCCAACAGGCCGACGCCGCCTTCCTCAGCCTCGGACCGGAGGCCGGCGACCGCCTTCCCGGCGCCAAGGTGAAGCCCTACCTGCTGCAGTCCGGCCTGCCCACCGCCACCCTGGTCTCCATCTGGGACGCCAGCGACGAGGATCGCGACGGCTGTCTTACTAGGCAGGAGTTTCGCAAAGCCTTTGCATTGGTGCGCCAGGCTGTTGGCCGGGCTCTGGCTGCTCGTACTGCAGCCCAGGTCATGGCTGAGGTCAGTGACAATGACCTGCTGATTTTGTGTCATAATCCCACAGACTCGTTCACAGAATAGTATCAGGCTAGCTAGAATAAACCATAGATTCGCCCTCCCTAATCCCTTAGAATCGCCCTCCCCGATCCCATAGAATCGCCCTCCCCAATCCCATAGAATAGCCCTCCCTAATCCCATAGAATCGCCCTCCCTAATCCCATAGAATCGCCCTCCCTAATCCCATAGAATCGCCCTCCCTAATCCCATAGAATCACCCTCCCTAATCCCATAGAATCGCCCTCCCTAATCCCATAGAATCGCCCTCCCCGATCCCATAGAATCGCCCTCCCCAATCGCATAGAATCGCCCTCCCCAATCCCATGGAATCGCCCTCCCTAATCCCATAGAATCGCGCTCCCTAATCCCATAGAATCGCCCTCCCCGATCCCATAGAATCGCCCTCCCCAATCTCATAGAATCGCCCTCCCCAATCCATAGAATCGCCCTCCCCAATCCATAGAATCGCCCTCCCCGATCCCATAGAATCGCCCTCCCCAATCCATAGAATCGCCCTCCCCGATCCCATAGAATCGCCCTCCCCAATCCATAGAATCGCCCTCCCCGATCCCATAGAATCGCCCTCCCCAATCCATAGAATCGCCCTCCCCGATCCCATAGAATCGCCCTCCCCATCGCATAGAATCGCCCTCCCCAATCCCATGGAATCGCCCTCACTAATTCCATAGAATCGCCCTCGAACATGCCGCAGGTGGACACGGACAAAGATGGCATAGTGTCCGGCCAGGACGTCCGGCAGCTGTTCCTGCAGACGGGCCTGGAGCCGGCGGTGCTGGCGCGCATCTGGGACCAGGCCGACACGAGCCGCAGCGGCCGGCTGACAGCGGAACAGTTTGGCTACGCCTGGCGCATGGTGCAGGCCGAGATGGCCAGCGCTGATTCTTCGGGCGGCTTGGCGGCCACAGCGCCAACTTCGACATCGTCGGCGCTAATACCGTCGGTGCCGCAACTGTCTGACGGCATCCTTGCCGAGGTTGCCCGAGTGCAGCAGCGGCGTCAGCAGGCTGAGGCCACGTGCACCCAGCTGGAGGCGGAGCTTCGAGCCCGTCGGGCGGAGCTGCAGCTGCAGCAGCGAGAGGCCGACCACCTGGCCTCGGCCTGTATGCAGTTGGAGCAGCAGAAACGCGAGGCCCAGCGCCGAGTAGAAGAGGTTGAGGAGCGGGAGCGCAAGCTGGCCGGCAGCGTTGACGAGTGCGAGCAGCGGCGCGCCGAGGAGGCCGCCCAGTTGGAGGCGTTGAAGGCGCGCCTAGCGCAGGACCAGGCCGGGGTTCGCGGCGCTGCCCAGGAGACGGAGCGTCTGCGCCGGGAGCTGACCTCGCTGACGCAGGAGGAGGCCCGGCTAGCCGACTCGGCCCAGGGCGCCAAGTCACGTCTGGCCGGGCTGGAGCGCGAGCTGGAGGCGGAGAACCGCCGTCTGCAGCAGGAGGCTGCGGCGCTCAGCGCTCTGCAAGAGCAACTGGCCGCCTTGGAGTCGGGCCGTCTGGCGCCGGACGATGTCGAGCCCGCCGCTGTGAGCTCCGCCGTCGAAGCTTCTAGTGATCCGTTCGCTGGAGGAGGCTTCGGCGGCGGCGGCGGCGGCGCCATCCCCACTGACGATCCTTTCGGCGGTGGCGCCGATCCTTTCCAAGATGCGGCTGCTAGCGGCGGTGGCGCTGGTGGTGTCGATTTCTTTGCCGACGACCCGTTCGCTGTGAAGCCGCAGCCGACTGGAGCCGCCGCCGCCGTCGCCAGCAGCAGCAGCAACAGCAACGATCCGTTTCGGTTCGATGCGGCTTTCGGCCCGTCCGATTTTGCCGACGCGTTCGGCGCGCCCGCGGCGTCGGCACCGAGCGCTGATCCGTTCGGCAGCGGCAACAACAGCGGCGCCTGGAATGCTGGCGGCGGATTCGGCGATCCGTTCGCGCCGCCGCCGCAGCCGCTGACCAAGTCGTCCGGCAAGGCGCCGAAGAACCTCAGCGAGCAGGAGCAGATGGCCTGGGCCACTGCCGAGAGCGAGCGGGTGGCCAAGCAGCAGATGAGCCTGCAGCAGCGGGAGGAGGAAGAGATTCAGCGGGCTTTGCGGCTCAGCATGCACGAGCAATGATTTGATTGATTGATTGATCGATTGATTGATTGATTGATTGATCGAAGCGCGTGTTAGACAGAGCAATCTTATTAATGTAGCTAATAATATTATTAGTGTGTTTATAATTTTTATATTGCCGTCAAAATCGGTATAAATTGAATTGAAAATTTTTTTTATTATTTATCGAATCGTCAAATCGGTCTCATTAAGTTTCTTTTAAATCATCTGTTCATTCCCTAGTCTGTTTGGTCGTGCTTCGGATTCGAACTATCGAGTATTGGTAATTGCGTCGCATATAAAGCATGCCTAATAATGCCTAAATTGGTAAATATAATTATTGATTATTCATATTGATTGTCTGCTAAACTTTCGAAATTGACGATTTTCTACTAAAATTTATTTGTTTAAATATTAAAGATTTTTTTTACAGAAAACTCAATGGTTCGAGAACCAAATCTAGAAGGCTGTTCTAGGAGGGTTTTATAGATTTTCTAGCCCCTCAGTCGGCTGAAAGGGATTCTGGTTAACTAGAGGAGTTGTAGCCTAGTGGCTAGGGCGCCTGCCTTATGACCGGAAGGTCGTGGGTTCGAGCCCCGGCCCAAGGTACATTTTGTGCCGTTTAGCAAGGCACTTAATCCCGCATTGCTTCAGTCCACCCAGCTGAGATCGGGTACCAGTTTGAGCTGGGTAAATTTAGGGTGGGTGTTGCGGCCCCTCCAGCCCGTCAGGCTGAGCAGCTGTACACACAGCCCTCGGATACACAGCTCGAAAGTTCGGGTGTCTAAATTTATTTTTCTTTTATTATTAGCCCGTCAGGACAATAAATATTGACTAACTGTTAAAGATTACATTTCAAATGGGAAAACAGCGCTATAATAGATAAACTGCGCTCCTTTTGGGTGGCTCTGGCTCTATAATTTTTAGTACATTTACACTAAAATTTATTTGTTGTGTAGTCGCCCCCAAACCAGCCCTAGAATCTCCCCCAAACCAGCCCTGGAATCACCTCCAAACTAGCCTATAATCACCCCCAAACTAACCCTAGAATCACCCCCAAACTAACCCTAGAATAACCCCCAAACTAGCCCTAGAATCACCCCCAAACTAGCCCTAGAATCACCCCCAAGCTAGCCCTAGAATCACCCCAAACTAGCCCTAGAATCTCCCCAAACCAGCCCTAGAATCTCCCCCAAACCAGCCCTAGAATCTCTCCCAAACTAGCCTAGAATCACCCCCAAACTAACCCTAGAATAACCCCCAAAATAGCCCTAGAATCACCCCTAAACTAGCCCTAGAATCACCCCCAAACTAGCCCTAGAATCACCCCCAAGCTAGCCCTAGAATCACCCCCAAACTAGCCCTAGAATCACCCCTAGCTAGCCCTAGAATCACCCCAAACTAGCCCTAGAGTCCCCCCAAACCAGCCCTAGAATCTCCCCAAACCAGCCGTAGAATCATCCCCAAACTAGCCCTAGAATCACTCCCAAACTAGCCCTAGAATCACCCCCAAACTAGCCCTAGAATCATACCCAAGCTAGCCCTAGAATCTCCCCCAAACCAGCCCTAGAATCTCCCCCAAACTAGACCTAGAATCTCCCCCAAGCTAGCCCTAGAATCACCCCCAAACTAGCGCTAGAATAACCCCAAACTAGCCCTAGAATCTCTCCCAAACTAGCCTATAATCACCCCCAAACCAGCCCTAGAATAACCCCCAAACTAACCCTAGAATCACCCCCAAACTAGCCCTAGAATCACCCCTAAACTAGCCCTAGAATCACCCCCAAACTAGCCCTAGAATCACCCCCAAGCTAGCCCTAGAATCACCCCAAACTAGCCCTAGAATCACCCCTAGCTAGCCCTAGAATCACCCCAAACTATCCCTAGAGTCCCCCCAAACCAGCCCTAGAATCTCCCCAAACCAGCCGTAGAATCATACCCAAGCTAGCCCTAGAATCTCCCCCAAACCAGCCCTAGAATCCCCCCCAAACCAGCCCTAGAATCACCCCCAAACTAGCCCTAGAATCTCCCCCAAACCAGCCCTAGAATCTCCCCCAAACCAGCCCTAGAATCACCCCCAAACTAGCCCTAGAATCTCCCCCAAACCAGCCCTAGAATCTCCCCCAAGCTAGCCCTAGAATCATCCCCAAACTAGCCCTAGAATCACCCCCAAGCTAGCCCTAGAATTACCCCCAAGCTAGCCCTAGAATTACCCCCAAGCTAGCCCTAGAATCACCCCCAAGCTAGCCCTAGAATTACCCCCAAGCTAGCCCTAGAATCAGAGCTAAGACGGTCCTAGATTCACCTCAAAAACAGCCCTAGAATCACCCTAAGACAGCCCTAGAATCACCTCCAAACCAGTCTTAGAATTGTCCTAGAACCCTGTATGAAGCTACAAGTATTCATCCTGGCACTTCGATGCGTATCTTTGTGACACCTTGTATTCATTTTTGCATCCCTAATTGGTATTTCTCGTGGCTTATTGATATCCTTTTATAAATTAGACAAGCTTCGCCTGAATGACAAGAAACGCCAAAAAATTAATGCTGAAACAGTAAAAAATGTCCCAACTTCACATCGTACGTGAGTTGGGATTTTCCTGCGATTTTTTAGGATGTGAAAATCGTTATTCATTTGATTATATTTAAAATAACAATTTATTTTTGTCCTAATCTGAGTTACTGAGAATCTCGTTACTTCATACTCTGGAGCATTTTAGCTTCACAAAAGGGAATTCTTCTAGACACCTGGAGATCGTTGGCTGTGAACTATGATGACAGCGTGAGCTGAGGATAATATTGTGCACGAGTAAATGTTACAACAAATAATTAATCTAGAATTAGAGTTATGTAATCCGACAAACTGCGACTTAAATGTGCCTGAAAATTTACAGAAAATAAGCGTCTTTAACTTAGAAAATCTCGCAAAGAGAAACCCCGAGGTTTACCTTAATATGTACCAGTACTCGTATGTTCTTCACAATAACAGGCAAAAATTAGTGAGCCCATTTTTTAATTATCCACAAACCAAGCTCTGTGCAATCAATGAATTCTGAGGTGAAAGTAAAAGCAAGAAAACACATCACAGTTGAGGAACTATCAACAAGCGATATTGCATGATGCGTGTCAATAATACTGGGGGAGACAGACACCAAGACAGACATTCGCACTGACGGACGACTGGCTGACAAACAACAGCGGGTGATCAGTAAAAATTCTTAGCAAAATAGTAATTGAAACTATTGATTGAGTAGTCAGTCTAGCACTGATTTGCAGTGCTGTTTGACCTCGGGCAGTATCTGTGCGCCTGGCCGCTGAGGAAGTGCTTCCTCTCCGACGTCTGGTTGAATGAGTTCAATAGGAAGCTGGTGATCTTCATGAACAGGTGCTTCTGAGCGCCGCGCATGCTGTGATCCTCGTCTGGGTAAGTCTGCAATCGATTTTACAATGCCCTGTCATTCTTACTAGTAGTAGGTAGTAGAAAATTATTTTTTGTTCACTAAAAAATACAAAACCTAGGGGTAACTCAACGGACAGTAAATCTTTGATGGTCTGTCTGCAGCACATCAACAGCTCACTAATATCCAACTAACTAACTCACTAACAGCTCACTAACAACCCACTAACTGACTAACAGCTCTCTAACCGCTCACTAAGAGCATACTAGCAGTTCACTAACAGTTCAATAACAGTTTACTAACAGGTCACTAACAGTTTTACAAGCAGCTCAGTAACAGCTCAGTAACAGCTCACTAACAACCCACTAACAGTTCTCTAACAGTTCAATAACAGTTCACTAATAGCTCAATAAAAGCTCACTAGCATCAGCTTGGAAAAGTTCACTCACAGCAAATTCGAAATTAACATTTTGCTGAACCAGCACTTTCGCGAATTGAGCGCTGTTTTGATAGTGCACGTTGTCTGTAACGTTGAAGGATTGATAGCTCGTGTTTATCATTTTACTCAATTTTAGATTGTGTTGCCTGAACGGTTAAAAACTCGTTTGCCAATAGAAAATAGAAATGAAAGCGACAGACAGAGAGAGCACTGACCATCTCCGGTGCCGTGGGCTAGTAGCAGGTCTTTGTTCCAAAAATTTGCAGCTAATCGCGAGACATTGGTTCTCTAAAAGTGCACAGAAATTAACATTTTACTAAATAAATATAAATTCTAAATTCTCTTTAAATTTTGTCATTGCCGACCTTGTAGTTTTCTGATGTCTGGTCAGACTTGACGCCAAGGTAGCGCTCGGTGTAGCCCGTGTCTGCGGGTTTTTACAAATTAAAGAAAATCTCACCAGACTACTAAAAAGTAGCGAGATCGGAATAAGGAGCGATTTTTATAGAAAAAATTTACTCTACAGAAAGGGATTAGTATAATTTTTAATAACATATCGACGTCAAAAAGCGCTCAAAATTCGGCAAATCACTTTTTAAGAATCTAGCTAAGCATTCGAAGAAAAAAAATAATTAAAAAGCTGTTTACGAATTCTTCACCGCTTGATTCCTTTTCCAATATTTTCATTTAAAAAAAATATTTTTGGCTTCACGCACGGACCCCTTAATTAGTTGGGGACTTAATGCCTAGTTAAAAGATCCCACTTAAAAGGATTCCCGAATCGAATCAGAAGTGCTTTCTTCTCGAAGCTACTTGTCCTCCTGAGCGTGTCTAGAAAATTTTGTCGTCGTGTCAGCTGAAGAATGATTTGATTGAGATGGGCCGCCCCGCCGGGCTTCCCGAGCACGGGTGCGGAGATTTCGTGTAGGGGGGGGGGGGGCATGACGACAACTCGAGAGGCACTTCTCGGCGTCTAGGTAAGAGCAGCATCAAATCGCCTTCACCCCTTTTGCCCTTAGCTTGTCAGGAAGATTTGAGAGTAAGTCAGCGGACACAAGTACGCACTATTAATGCTTCAAAATTTCTTGGCCGTCAGAATTTTGAGCTCTTTTTACAATTTATAAATTCAACGAAAATTTAGAGAAAAACACAGCTTAAGGCCTCCGGCTCTCCTAGCACCAAGACAGCTGCGATCAAGGAAGCGCTCAGATTTCGGCTGGATTTCCCTGTAGCAGTTCCTGATAAGCCCTGCATTGGTGCGCGTCTGGTTTCTGGGTCCTGACTCGCTCCCAACGCACCTTCTCCCTCACCCATTTCCCGCTGCAAAATATTTGCATAGCTAATTTTTTTGCTCTCAAAAGCAGAAAATCAGCGGCATTGTTTGGCTCGAGTTCGGGGACAAAACTGAGATTGGCAGGGTTGAAAGTCGCTTGCAGAGATCCTGTCCAGTGAAGCGATTTTGGGAACGCTTAGACCTGGATATTAACAAGGATCTAAAAGACTATATCTAAACTATTACTATTCTAATAGGTACAGGTACTATTCAATAAAATATTAATAAGTTGCTTTCAAAAGCTGTGCAATCAACGCAAAACTACCAACTGTGCAATCAACACAAAACTACCAACTGTGCAATCAACACAAAACTATCAACTGTGCAATCAACACAAAACTACCAACTGTGCACTCAACACAAAACTACCAACTGTGCAATCAACACAAAACTACCAACTGTGCACTCAACACAAAACTACCAATTGCACAATGAACACAAAGCTACCAACTGTGCAATCAACACTAAACTACCAGCTGTGCAATCAACACAAAACTACCAACTGTGCAATCAACACAAAACTACCAACTGTGCAATCAACACAAAACTACCAACTGCAAAATCAACCCAAAGCTACTAACTGTGCAATCAACACAAAACTACTAACTGCACAATCAACACAAAACTACCAACTGTGTAATCAACACAAAACTACCAACTGTGCAATCAACACAAAACTACCAACTGTGCATTCAACATAAAACTATTAACTGTGCAATCAACACAAAACTAACAACTGTGCAATCAACATAAAACTACCAACTGTGCAATCAACACAAAACTACCAATTGCACAATCAGCACAAAGCTACCAACTGTGCAATCAACACAAAGCTTCCAACTGTGCAATCAACACAAAACTGCCAAATGTGCAATCAACATAAAACTATTAACTGTGCAATCAACACAAAACTACCAACTGTGCAATCAACACAAAACTAACAACTGTGCAATCAACATAAAACTACCAACTGTGCAATCAACACTGTTTCGTGCGATGCCGAATCGCGCAGAAAGTAAATCTGAGCCTTGCAGGCTCGCCCGCACTCAAGGGCTCTTGTCGTGTATATTTGCCATAGACTAATGGCTTTTACTTGTACTTATAATAGGTTGGTGCCCTTGGCACGAATACGCTAATACACAACACCTCCCCCCTAAAGTTAGTCAGACTTTCACTCGTAAGACTTTTTTTTGGGGTCAATTTGAAGTCGTTGTGGGGGCCTGCGATTCCGAGCAGACCCAGTTCTTCGCTGCGGTGCTTCGCCAGGGTTTCCACCAGTCTCCATTATCAGGCCCGTTGTACGATTCTGATTGGGTGCCTCTCCGGCTTGAACTGGCAGCCTCCTGCGAAGCAATTTCCTGTTTCGTCGGAGCACGCGGCCACTCGTCAGTCTGACCAGAAAGTCATTGTTCTTCATAACCTCGACCACGACTCCGTACCGATCCCATCGCTTGTGCTGCGTGTCTTGAACAGCCACTCTGTCCCGCACTCGGAGCTTTGGCAGTTGGCTCGCCGTCGTGTTGTAGTAGCGCTCGATCCTATCCCGCTTCTCCGCCGCTCTCCTGTCCACTTCGTCAGATGCCATTTGCCACTCCTTAGCGAATGATCTTCGGTGGGCAGGCAGGGTGTCGCGCACCGGATGCCCGAACACTGTCATGGCTGGGGACCTCCCGTCGGAGCGTGGGGCGTTGCAGTAGATGAGCAGTCCCTGGGACACGTCGTCCCAGTTTGGTTCTCTTGATGTCACGTTCCAGTTGCCTCTGATGATCTTCTTCATCGCTTTAACTGCTGCTTCTGCTCGGCCGTTACTTTGGGGATACATCGGTGACGATCTCCTGTGCTCGACGTTCCATCGGCTCAAGAATCCTTGAAATGGCTTTGCAGCAAATTGTGGTCCGTTGTCTGTCCAGAGCAATTCCGGAACACCTTTTTCGCAGAACCGCTTCCGCAAGGCGTTGATGACCTTGTAGGTCGGTGCGTCAGTCCCGAGGTAGTCCAGTGTCGGCCAGCCAGACTTTCCATCTACAGTTACCAGGAACATCTTCCCAGCGTATTGGAACAAGTCTGCGTGCAGTTCTTGGAATATTCGCTCCGGTTCTTTTCGCGCAACCAGAGGTTCCTTCGGCTGACTCGGTAGGTTCTCCTGGCATGGGACGCATTTTCTCGCAGCCATCTCGATATCGTTGTTTATCCCGGGCCAATAAAATGCTGATCTTGCTCTTCCCTTCATCTTCATGACTCCGTGATGCATGCTGAGCAGCCTCTTCAGGACATCTGCTCGCATCTCCTTGGGAATGAGTAGCCGCTTTCCTACGACGATCAAGTTGCGCTCGACGGCCAGTCTGTCGCGCAAACTCCAGAATTGGCGCAGAGGAATTGGAAGATTTCCCTTTTCGTTTGGGAACCCTTGTTGGATTAGCTGCTTGAGCTCCTGATATTCTTCATCTCTGCTCGCTACTTGGATCACATGTGCTTCAGAAGCTTGGATTTCGTCCACTGCAGCCATAACACTTATTCCGTGCTCTTCCGCGATTTCTTCCTTCATGGTGGCGTTCTCAACTGGCGCTCGGGACAACGCATCCGCTGCCTTATGCTCGCTGCCTTTCACCCATCGTGCCGTGTAGTTGAAGCAGTCTAGCTTCTGGCGCAGTCTTTGTAGCCTTGGGTTCTCGATTTGGTCTAGGGTGTAGCGGTTCAAGATCGGCTCTAACGGTTTATGGTCGATGACGATTTCAAAGTCCGGCAGTCCTTCCAGAAACAGACGGCATTTCTTTGCTGCCCATGCGACTGCTAGGAGCTCCAACTCAATCATCGCGTACCGCCTTTCCGTTTCTGATATAAAGCGAGAACCTGCTTGGACTACCTTCCAGATGCCATCGTCTTGCTTTTGCTGGAGTACGAAACCCAGGCCTTTCAGCCGGGAAGCATCGGTATGCAGTGCGGTCTGTTTTGACGGGCTATAGTACGCCATGGTGGGAATTTTACTCAACTCGTTCCGCATTTTGTCGAAAGCCTCCTCGTGCTGAACATCCCAGAGGAACTCGCTCGTGGGCTTCAGCAATTCTCGCAGTGGCCCACCCAGCGTTGCTATTTTGCCGCTGCAGACTCCCACTTGGTTGACTAGGCCGAAGAATGCCCGGAGATCTGTTATGTTGTCCGGTCTTGGAAACTCCCTAATGGCCTTCACTATCGCTGGGTCCATTGTAAATCCACTCGAGTCAAGCTGGAAGCCGGCGAATGTCACTCTGGGCTGGGCTAGCACGAACTTGTCCGGGTTGAGGCTGATCCCACGGTCTCTGCATCGCAGCAGGAACTCCCGTACGGCTTGCAAATGATCCGGAAGGTTATCGTGAGCAATGAGTACATCGTCCACGATGTGATGCGTGTTCTGCAGATCCACCAGCACTTCGTCCATCCGTCTGTTGTAGTGTTCAGATATGGATGACAATCCGAATGGTGCTCGCAGGTATTTGAACCTGCCGAAGGGCGTGATGAATGTCGTCAGCGGTTGCGACTCGTTATCCAGTGGCACTTGGTGGTAGCCCTTCGTTGCATCCACAGTTGTGAAGAACCTTGCATCCTTCAAGTTCGACACTATTTCGAATGGCGTTTTGCTGATGTATCTTTCTCGAACGACATATTTGTTCAGATTCCGCAGGTCAACACACAGTCGGATTTTACTGCGGTCCTTCTTGGGCTGCACGGTGATTGGTGCACACCATTCTGTCGGCTCGGTCACCTTGGCTATGACTCCTTCTCGTTCCAGCTCTTCGAGTTCTCTCTTGAGCATCGGCTTCAGTGGCTCTGCGATCCTCCGCGGTGTTGAAACCGCAAAGGGCTTGGCATTGGCTGACAGCTTGATCTTGAAAGTTTCACCGGACATTCTGCCGATCCTTCTGCTGAATACGTCTGCGAACTCTTTCTGTATAGTCCCCACCGGGCTGCTGTCCCTAGCCCTGGGGTCCAGCCTTCCGATGATTTGTTGTGGGAAGTTTCTTGGAATGATACCGAGCTCGCGGCATGTCTCTCTTGACAAAATCATGCTGGACACTCCGCTGATGACATGAAACTGGCGCTTTAGCTCAACTTTACCCAAGCTTATTTTTAGCTGGATCGATCCCATGGACTTCAGATGCCTACCGTCTACGGCCTGTGGCTGTATGTCGGATGGTAGTAGGTTGTTCGCGTCTTCACCAAGACTTGGCAGCAGGTCCTCTGGGATAGCATTAATAAACGCCCCCGTATCCGGCAGAGCTGAGACGGTCTTTACGCCGTCTTCCGTGCTGATGCTCAGTTGCACACAGGTTGCCGACTTCTCACTTGGCCTGTTGCTGCCCGTAACAGATAGTATCGAATGGAGTTTCTCGGTTCCGACTGCATTCGAGCTACTTTGGCATTGCCTTGCGAAGTGGTTCGCCTTACCACATCTTTTGCATGATTTTCCCCATGCTGGGCATTTCTCTTTGCCGACCTCGTGTTGACGTCCACAGAACTTGCAGCCCCGGTCCGTGGCCGCAGTCCGCCCGCTGGCTTGAGTATGCGGTCCGGTCTTTTGAGCCTCAGCAGTGCCATGATGCCTTGACTGTTTGCCCTTCTTGTACGCTGACGCTCGTCGAAGAGCAGACATTTTCGACGTCTCGTTCTTCATTGCTGCGCAGTTCTTCCTGGAACTTTCCATTGTCTCGCAGATTGTCTTTGCGCGCTCCAGTGTGAGGTTGCTGCCTTCCTCCAATAGCTTCTCGACCGTCGCAGGGTCACGAAGTCCCATCACGATGCGGTCGCGCAGTTGAAGGTCTTCGCAGTTTGCACAGCATCTCTGGAAATTGCATCGAGCTGCCATCTCCTTGATGACCACGAACCAGTCGCTGAACGATTCCCCGTCCTGCTGGTTGCGCAGCCAGAACTCGCGCCGCTCAAAAATGTCATTTTTCTGGCCGCTGATGAACAGCTCCAGTGCCTTGATGGTTTCACCGGCGTCGTCCTTGTGCTCAGCCTTCAGCTGAGGCAGGCTGTCGACGACCCGGAGGGTCTCCATGCTCAGGCAGTGGCGCAATGCGAAGAGCCGCAGCTTTTTCTTCTCAGCTGCCTCTGCGATTCCGTTCAAGCCGGACAGCTCTTCAAATGCTTCCCACAATTTTTTCCATTGTGGGAATAGATGCTTCTGCGATTCGATGTCGAACTGGGGCGCTCCTCTGACGTCGATCTTCGGGGCCATGGCCAGAGTGACTCCACAACATATGTCGATGTCTGGGTCCGTCACTTCAATCTTGGTGAGCTTTCTCAATTAGCTGCTTGCGATGCCATGTTTCGTGCGATGCCGAATCGCGCAGAAAGTAAATCTGAGCCTTGCAGGCTCGCCCGCACTCAAGGGCTCTTGTCGTGTATATTTGCCATAGACTAATGGCTTTTACTTGTACTTATAATAGGTTGGTGCCCTTGGCACGAATACGCTAATACACAACAAACACAAAACTACCAACTGTGCAATCAACATAAAACTATTAACTGTGCAATCAACACAAAACTATTAACTGTGCAATCAACACAAAACTACCAGCTCTGCAATCAACACAAAACTACCAACTGTGCAATCAACACAAAACTACCAACTGCAAAATCAACACAAAACTACCAACTGCAAAATCAACTTAAAACTACCAACTGCAAAATCAACCCAAAAAACTACCAACTGCAAAATCAACACAAAACTACCAACTGAAAAATTAACACAAAACTACCAACTGTGCAATCAACACAAAACTACCAACTGCAAAATCAACACAAAACTACCAACTGAAAAATTAATACAAAACTACCAACTGCAAAATCAACACAAAACTACCACCTGTGCAATCAACACAAAACTAACAACTGTGCAATCAAAATAAAGGTACTAGCTGTGCAGTCAACACAAAACTACCAACTGTGCAAAAAACATGAAGGTACTATCTGTACGTTCAAGACAACACTACATGCGTATTAACTAGACCAAAAAACCCCAATCGCAAACCAATCAATCACTCACTGTAGTAGTCGAAGTCTGTGACGGGAGCCACAGCCACAGCCGTGGAGAAGTACGAGTTATTCGCATTCGAGTCGTGGCCCATCATGTGCAAGGCGATGAAACCGCCGTAGGACCAGCCGAACACGGCTATGCACGACTTGTTGACGTACTGCAGCTGGCGCAGTACGGCCAGCGAGTCCATCTGGTCTTCCAACTCAACGTTGGCGAAGTTATTCTTGATTGCGAACAGAAAATCGGAGCCCCTGTTCGCGGTGCCCCTGCCGTCGATGCTGGCCGACATGATGTACAGGCTGCTGGCTAGGTAGTGCTGCCAGCCAAAGTCGAACTTTCTTGTTACCATCTGGGAGTGAGGACCGGCGTAGCTGCGGGTTTGCGGGTCACGGGCTCATGATGCAGTGTTGTTTGTTTGATTAAATAGGATACGTTTTTTATAGGTTACACCTTACTTTGAATACGTCCAGTTTTGTTTTACTTGGCCTTACTTTGACCAGGTCCAGTTTTGTTTTACTTGGCCTTACTTTGAATAGGTCCAGTTTTGTTTTACTTGGCCTTACTTTGAATAGGTCCAATTTTGTTTTACTTGGCCTTACTTTGAATAGGTCCAGTTTTGTTTTACTTTTCCTTACTTTGACTAGGTCCAGTTTGTTTTACTTTACCTTACTTTGAATAGGTCCAGTTTTGTTTTACTTTACCTTACTTTGACTAGGTCCAGTTTTGTTTTACTTTGCCTTACTTTGACTAGGTCCAGTTTGTTTTACTTTACCTTACTTTGACTAGGTCCAGTTTGTTTTACTTTACCTTACTTTGACTAGGTCCAGTTTTGTTTTACTTTACCTTACTTTGACTAGGTCCAGTTTTGTTTTACTTTACCTTACTTTGACTAGGTCCAGTTTTGTTTTACTTTGCCTTACTTTGACTAGGTCCAGTTTGTTTTACTTTACCTTACTTTGACTAGGTCCAGTTTTGTTTTACTTTACCTTACTTTGACTAGGTCCAGTTTGTTTTACTTTACCTTACTTTGAATAGGTCCAGTTTTGTTTTACTTTGCCTTACTTTGACTAGGTCCAGTTTTGTTTTACTTTGTCTTACTTTGAATAGGTCCAGTTTTGTTTTACTTTACCTTACTTTGACCAGGTCCAGTTTTGTTTTAATTTGCCTTAGTTTTTACGTTTTCCGATTCAAATCTATTAATAGATACCCATGAGATAACTTACACTTTCAGCACCAAAGGATACTGGCTGATATGCGACTCATTTAGTTGCCTTGGAAACACCAGCTTAGCGTTGACCTCCAACGGGTCTGCGCGCGACATTTTTGTTGTTTTGTCGCGCAGTTGGATTTTGCGGAACTCCACTCGCGGCAGATTCTTGCCCACCAGCTGGGCTTTGAACTCTTCGTTGCTTTCAACCGTAATGATGCGCTTGTATCCACCTGGCAACAACGAGCAGGCTGATTCTACTAATGGGAACTTAAAAGAAGTCTTCAAAAAGTCAAAGAAACTGTCAAAGCTTGTGAAAATACGTTAATGGTTGGTAGAAAACTTTGAGGCTTCCACTAATTAGATTTAGAAAATGCATGACAGCTTCCTTTGCAATTGAAAGCGTGCTTCTGAGTAGGGCATTGAGCCTGTTTTTACAACTTCCGAACACTGTCTTTTCGAACACGCTTTTTATCATCACGCTTTTCGTACTTCATCCGCTCCCTACTGACACTATCCGCTCTCTACTGACACTATCCGCTCCCCACTGACTTCATCCGCTCCCTACTGACACTAACCGCTCCCCACTGACTTCATCCGCTCCCTACTGACACTTTCCGCTCCCTACTGACTTCATCCGCTCCCTACTGACACTTTCCGCTCCCTACTGACACTATCCGCTCCCTACTGACACTATCCGCTCCCTACTGACACTATCCGCTCCCTACTGACTTCATCCACTCCCTACTGACTTCATCCGCTCCTTAGTGACTTTATCCGCTCCCTACTGGCTTCATCCGCTCCTTATTGACACTATCCGCTCCCTACTGACACTATCCGCTCCCTACTGACACTATCCGCTCCCTACTGACTTTATCCGCTCCCTACTCCCAATCAGCAGAATCTCTACTCCCAATCAGCAGAATCCCTACTCCCAATCAGCAAAATCCCTACTCCACCAAGCCTCACTAATCTGCGCCCCGGCGTAAGAGTTTCGCAACACGTCGTAGGCGAACGGATCGGGGCCGAGGCACTCCAGCAGGATGAAGGCGCTGGAGGCGCTGTACGCGGCCCTGTTGTACAGGCAGCCGGGCAGTCGGCAGCTGATGCAGTAGGCAGGCGTGGCGTCCTCCCTGGCCGCAATCCTGGGGTATGGGAATGAGCAATTTCTGGGGGATTAAAAATTTGGAAAATCTTTAACTTAAAGCATTGAGTGACAGGTTTGAGTGCGTGGCCAAAGCTAAGATCTGAAATCTCTCTCTTATCCCATTTGTATTGCAGGCAAGGGCGTTGTTTTATTCAATAAGTTGTTGCTTAAAATTCTAAAGAAACTGTTAACAACGCAAACTATATCCTGGCCTGCATGGGGTAAAAAAATGATTGATTTTTTTCATACAATTTCCTCTGCAAGAGAGGGGTAAACTTCATTCACTAGCCATCGTAAATAAAAGTTTGATGTCTTTGATAGTTTTTTTAATATCCGGATGGCTATGCAGAAACTGGCTTGATCCCTTAATTCTCCTAGACAACTAGCCAGCTCCACTGAACTTATAAAGTTCCAATGCCCTGTACAGCAATCACCCACACCACAAAAAACTTGCTTCTGCAGTTTTCCCCTAAACTTTGATACTTGACTGCGCCGAACTTTCCCGCAGGCAAACTGTCTGGCCAAATGACGCAGACAGTCGTGACTTTTCGGGGGAGGGGCTAATAGACTCTGGAGACTTCACTTCACCTGATGCTGGATACGGTTTAAGACTATCATTCTATGCGCTTTGTTATGACTTTATATATGCAGTCAGTCAGTCAGTCAGTCAGTCAGTCAGTCAGTCAGTCAGTCAGTCAGTCAGTCAGTCAGTCAGTCAGTCAGTCAGCCAGTCAGTCAGTCAGTCACTCACCCTGTCAGTCAGTCAGTCAGTCAGTCAGTCAGTCAGTCAGTCAGTCACTCACTCACTCACTTACCCTGTCAGTCAGTCAGTCAGTCAGTCAGTCAGTCAGTCAGTCAGTCAGTCAGTCAGTCAGTCAGTCAGTCAGTCAGTCAGTCAGTCAGTCAGTCAGTCAGTCAGTCAGTCAGTCAGTCAGTCAGTCAGTCAGTCAGTCAGTCAGTCAGTCAGTCAGTCAGTCAGTCAGTCAGTCAGTCAGTCAGTCAGTCAGTCAGTCAGTCAGTCAGTCAGTCAGTCAGTCAGTCAGTCAGTCAGTCAGTCAGTCACCCTGTCAGTCAGTCAGTCAGTCAGTCAGTCAGTCAGTCAGTCAGTCAGTCAGTCAGTCAGTCAGTCAGTCAGTCAGTCAGTCAGTCAGTCAGTCAGTCAGTCAGTCAGTCAGTCAGTCAGTCAGTCAGTCAGTCAGTCAGTCAGTCAGTCAGTCAGTCAGTCAGTCAGTCAGTCAGTCAGTCAGTCAGTCAGTCAGTCAGTCAGTCAGTCAGTCAGTCAGTCAGTCAGTCAGTCAGTCAGTCAGTCAGTCAGCCAGTCAGTCAGTCAGTCAGTCAGTCAGTCAGTCAGTCAGTCAGTCAGTCAGTCAGTCAGTCAGTCAGTCAGTCAGTCACCCTGTCAGTCAGTCAGTCAGTCAGTCAGTCAGTCAGTCAGTCAGTCAGTCAGTCAGTCAGTCAGTCAGTCAGTCAGTCAGTCAGTCAGTCAGTCAGTCAGTCAGTCAGTCAGTCAGTCAGTCAGTCAGTCAGTCAGTCAGTCAGTCAGTCAGTCAGTCAGTCAGTCAGTCAGTCAGTCAGTCAGTCAGTCAGTCAGTCAGTCAGTCAGTCAGTCAGTCAGTCAGTCAGTCAGTCAGTCAGTCAGTCAGTCAGTCAGTCAGTCAGTCAGTCAGTCAGTCAGTCAGTCAGTCAGTCAGTCAGTCAGTCAGTCAGTCAGTCAGTCAGTCAGTCAGTCAGTCAGTCAGTCAGTCAGTCACCCTGTCAGTCAGCCTCACCTGTGCAGGTGCATCATGGTGGCATCCTGCAGGTCGTCATTCTCCCCCCGGCAGGACAGGAAGTGCAGCTGCCGGTTAGCCGCATCATAGTGCAGGATGTCGGCTACGTCGTACTTGGCCGGGGTTATCCATCCAATCTGATTGTTGCCATTTAGCTGTGGGCGTTGGCGTTAAAAGTGAAAGTAAGTTCTCAGGAGAATTGGTGAACTACAAAGCAAGTTAGTCTGGAAGAAAAACATATTTCTGTCTGCAACAATTGGACCCTCAAACTGCGGACATACCCCAAGAGGGGGGAGAATTTCACCAAAAGGAAATAACTTTCCACAAAAATTTTGATCGGCATGCAATGTGTTCAGGACAGAGGAAGCGAGTTGCGCAGTTCAGTGTTGCTGGGCAAGCGCCGCTTCAAGTGCAACTTGTTGTCAGGGGCTGTTAGTCTTGCTTAAGGACTTCCTGTGTTCAGTCTATGTGAAAGCACACGGCTTCTAGTAGCAAATTGCAACTCGCATGGTCAACACCCGGTCATCTGTGCTACTCGAAAATGCTCAAATTCGAATAATTGCTCACCCTGATTGCGGCGATCCTCCGATAGCCGGAGTTGTGCAGCACGGTGAACAGGCGCTCCGATCCCGGGTCCATCAGTGGCTCCGACGATGTCTGCTTGTTGAAGTCCATCCAGCCGTTCTGCTGAATCTGCCGGAAAATCTGTCAGGGCAAGGGATTGTGAAAGCTTGTTTATCTGTCTGTTTAGCTTGTTTATCTGTCTGTTTAGCTTGTTTATCTGTCTGTTTAGCTTGTTTATCTGTCTGTTTAGCTTGTTTATCCGTTTGTTTAGCTTGTTTATCTGTCTGTTTAGCTTATTTATCTGTCTGTTTAGCGTGTTTATTTGTCTGTTTAGCTTGTTTATCTGTCTGTTTAGCTTGTTTATCTGTCTGTTTAGCTTATTTATCTGTCTGTTTAGCGTGTTTATTTGTCTGTTTAGCTTGTTTATCTGTCTGTTTAGCTTGTTTATCTGTCTGTTTAGCTTATTTATCTGTCTGTTTAGCGTGTTTATTTGTCTGTTTAGCTTGTTTATCTGTCTGTTTAGCTTGTTTATCTGTCTGTTTAGCTTGTTTATCTGTCTTTTTAGCTAGTTTATCTGTCTGTTTAGCTTGTTTATCCGTCTGTTTAGCTTGTTTATTTGTCTGCTTAGCTTATTTATCTGTCTACTTAGCTTGTTTATCCGTCTGCTTAGCTTGTTTATCTGTCTGTTTAGCTTGTTTATCCGTCTGTTTAGCTTGTTTATTTGTCTATTTAGCTTGTTTTTCCGTCTGTTTAGCTTGTTCATATGTCTTTGTGTGCACTTTTTTCACTTGTTTTAGGTAAGATCTTTTAAAAATCATGCTACTTTTACGTTTACTTTAGAAGGTGGTGTAAATTGGCATACTTAATAGGTTTTGTGCATTTCACCAATTCAAGTCACATGATCTCTAGTCGATTTTCTATTGACTTTGCTAAGATCGCCGTCAATATCATGTCTAAAGAACTATGCCTTGATCTTTTATTGATTTTGCAGCCCCCCGGCAAGTAAGAGAGAACTCGCTTAACATTTTCTCCAAATTTGCGACCCAGAAAAGTCGACCTCCCGCTATCAGATTTCCTGTAGAAACTCTCTGTATTTCTCAAACAGAAAATCGAATCACAACTCAGATTTTGAATAAAATTAGCGATCAGCTCCCAATACTGTAGGACTTTTATTTTGCAAGGCTTAATTACGCTTCGATGTAGTTTTCTAAGCTTAAAATTAATATTTATTTGGGCTAGAATTGCCAGAGTAAGGAGCAGAGCAAGCCCATAATTTTCTGTTCCGACCTGAGTACTTACCCGGGGTTCGTTTTGCGATGTACGCTCACGAGACCCAACCTCAAAGCTGGAAGTACACTCGTATCTACCAGTATACTGTCTAAGGAGGATATGTTCAAGGCAGATTGGGATTCCCCGATGCTACAGAGCTATTTTCAGATTGGGATTCCCCCATGCTTCATTGATCTATTCACGTTGGGATTCCCCCATGCTTCATAGATATATTCAGATTGGGATTGCCCCGTGCTTCAGAGCTCTATTCTGATTGGGATTCCCCATGCTTCTATTCAGATTGGGATTCCCCCATGCTTCCATTCAGATTGGGATTCCCCCATGCTTCATTGACCTATTGACGTTGAGATTCCTCCATGCTTCATAGATCTATTCGGATTGGGATTCCCCCATGCTTCATAGATCTATTCGGATTGGGATTCCCCCATGCTTCATAGCTCTATTCAGATTGGGGTTGTCAGTGGATTCCCCAATGCTTCAGAGCTATATTCGGATTGGGATTTCCCCATGCTTCAGGGAATTCCCACATTCACAACCAAAGGCGCAGAAGCTTACTAATCGACAAGTGGCGGCCACAGGCGAGCTGGCATCGCAGACGCTCAGGTAGCCGCTGTCCTGATTCCTGTTCACCCAGCCGACAATCAGGTGGGTTGAGTTGAACCAGCGCACCAGGGTGATGTAGTGCTCCTGCGGCACCGCTGTCGGCCTCGCCAGCGTGACCGTCCGCTTGCTAGCAATGTCGTACACTTTCAGCGACACCTCCGTCAACGGCGTGCTGGCTCCAGCTTTGGGATAGTGGACGCTCCTGAGCTGGACGTACATGTTGGCCGGGCTGCCGTACCAGGGCATGTCGTACAGGCGGATGGCGGAGTCGTTGAACATCAAGTAGGCGATTCGCTGGTTGCCTGGCGCAATCCAGAATGCCTCGCTGCTCTCGAGAATCTCCTCTGGCGAATAGTGACGAACAAAAGTTGGTTTACTGAATTAGCGAACAAAAAATTGAATTGTTCTGAGAATAAAATGAGTAATTTACCTTCGTAAACCCAGTTGCAAGTGCCAACTGTGATGGCCGGATCATTGGGTGTGGCCGTGATTTTCACAGGCGGCTCGCTGAACGGCTTTTCGGCGTAGTAAATATTGTTGTCGAATACGAATGCCTGCGGGTTGGATGCGTTGATTTTCATATTTAAAAAAACGGCCTCGGCGGTAGAGAAATGATTGGCTGTAAAGGAGGGGTTGGTTGCAGTTAAGGGGTCAGCAGTGGAGGGGTTGGCCGAGGGGGCGAGTGGCTCGGCGGTCTAGCGCGTCTGCCTTGTGTGCCACTGGTCCCAGGTTCGACCCCCGCGTTGTAGGTTGGCTATTTTCCCTAGCGCGGTTTCGTGTGCAGGGGGTCACATTAATTTGGGGCCTTGTGCACGAATTGGTTGGGCTATGGGCCAGTTGTGCAATTTACGCCCATGAGGGCAACCCCCAAGGCATAGAGAGTGTACATTCCTGGAACCTGCCGCTTTTACACCCTATGTGAGTGCGTGACTGGGTGCCGGCCTGTGTGTGTGTCTATGCCTGCATACCGTATTTAGTGTGACTGAACGCGCTTCAGGAGTCAGCGCAATGGACAGTCGCTGGTTGTGCGACGATGTCGCTTGTCGCTTTAAGCGTCAAAGTGCCTACAGCCCTCCTGCAGATTTTGCTTTTTTTAAGGAGGGTTTTGGCAGTTGAGGAGGGCTTGGCAGTTTCCCCCGAGCACTGGGAGCAGTCAGGCAAGACTGACTCACCACAAAGGCGCCCTCAGATCCGAATTGGACTGCTCGAAGCCTTGCCGGGCTGGCGTCGCAGCTGCCTGTCGGGCAGAGACTTTTCTCGATGGTGCGCCTGTTCGGCAGGATGAAGACGATGGGATTCATAGACTATTGGTTCAGCGGCTTTCGGATGTCTCAAGCTGTTTTCTACTAAATTAATTATCGAGTCCCTATTTAGTTGTGGAATTAAACTGCTCCCAAAACTTACTCTCCCGGTCGACTTGGCAAAGAAACCAGCTTGTAGAAGGCGCTTGATGAGTGCCTATAGATCTGCAAATTATGACATATAAGCATTAAATAGAAATTAAAAGTTCGTGGAAAAATTTATTAAAAATCTTCTGCCAGTGGAACCTTTTCCGGGTTGCTTTGAATAAGCAGAGTCTGACAGTCCCTTGAGGCCACAAAGTGCCCTATGCTGCCCTGGAAAAAAATAGAGTTTGAACAAAAATTTGGCTTTTTAGAGCCCAATCAGTATGTAGCATTATGAATGAGTCTCTAACCTCGCTAAATTGGTCTTTGGATAGTAGCCGAGACACTGACACGGTGTCGTTGGTTTGGTCAAAGTTTGCCTGCATTATGTCACCCGAGCTGGCGTTTAAGTACACGAGAATGTCGGCAGCGGAGCCTGGGATTATCAAAAGTTGTTGTTATAAATTTTCAGCACCTTTTCGCCTCAAAAAACAAGTGAACTCAACGATATAAGCTAAAAATTACATCAGAAACGCCCCAAATAGAACCAGAAACTTATCCCAAATTCCATCCTCTGGGGCGTCCTCAAAGGAACTCGCATCCACGCATCCACAAACACACCCACAAACAAATCCACCAAGACATCCACAAACACATCCACAAACATCCTTAAACACATCCACAAACATCCTTAAACACATCCACAAACAAATCCACAAACACATCCTCAAACAAATCCACAAACAAATCCACAAACACATCCACAAACATCCTTAAACACATCCACAAACAAATCCACAAACACATCCACAAACACATCCACAAACATCCAAAAACACACCCACAAATACACCCACAAACACATCCACAAACAAAACTACAAAAACACAAATTAACGAATCCATTCAAGATAGTTACCACTATTGGTGCAGTTCAGCCATTGGTAACGCAGCTGACGCAATTTCTTCATCAGTGGACATAGCCTCCGTGAAGGTGATTGGCTCGCCAAGGTGGAGCTCGTTTGTTCCTGAAATATTTGCCGGGTGTATTGTCGAAACTAAGTACGGGAATAACATACCTTAATGTGCGTGCGTTATACCATCGAACGTTTAAAAAGCGTTTTTCCGTCCGAATATTTATTAGCTAATTATTATTTTGATTCTACAATCGATTTTTTAACTATCATACGAGTATACAACATCTGTAGTGGTCGACTCGTGCTTGGAATAATGATTAATAACAATTGACTATTTGTTAAAATGAAAATATTCAATGACCGACCCCGAAATAGAGGGCATTTTTGAACTTATTTTTAATATAATATTTCAGTCGAAATCTCAGCAAAAGCACATGTCGATTCTAGCCATGTAGGAACAATGTTAAGTTACTTATAAAATGCTTAACAATTTTTTGTACAGCTCAGAAGTAGCAGGCTCAGAAGCCTATCTGCAACACTGAGAATTCCGATTGGCTGGCGATGGTTTCGGTCATTTTTCATGCCTCTAAGCTGGCTGCGGGCTGTTCTCTCACCGTTCACCGACGATTTTGATTGGCTGGCGATAGTTTCGGTCATTTTTCATGCCTCTACGCTGGCTGCGGGCTGTTCTCTCACCCTTCACCGACGATTTTGATTGGCTGGCGCAATAGCTAGTGCACCCGACACTTTCTAGCCTCTCCTACTGCCACCTTCCACATCTTTTGACAACAAACCAGTTTGATTGACTAAGTTATCGATCGAATTCACTTTCGATCTGCTGCCAAAACTCTCAAAGCCTTCTATACGCACCAAAAAACAAACTATTAATTGATTCAAACAAATTCTTACGCTGAAAAGTAAGTATAAATACCACTGAAATACATGATTACTATAAGTCTTATCGGATTTGTGGAATAAAAACAAGGTTGTAACGAACAGTGCAAAATTTGGCCGGACTATTCACTAATTCGTAATAGTGAAATAACACAACTTTAGCTGTATGAAGCTGGGAGGGCAAACGGCTACACAAAACGTGAACAACGAATAAAAATGAGACTTTCGTGCTACATTTTCTGTAATTCCTTGTGCGTATTAAGTAGGCTCGTATCAGTATGGGCTTGGATGTGTTTTGGGGCATTAAGTTATCGTTCTCCCTTAGGTCCTCCAGAGGCATTTATCTCTCTCCCACTGAAGCAAAGGCCTGCGCAAGGCATTTTTGCAGCAGGTGTTTCTTGCCCGCCCCCTGTGGTTGCTGCTCGGTGAAATCTACATGCCAAGCTGGGCGACGCAAAATTCAAAAGTCCACTACTGCGTCACTCCCTCGCTTCCCCTATCTCTGTCTGCAAGCCAGAAAACTTGTGTGCCGCGGTAAGACGACATTTTGTTCGTGTTTGACCCAGAGGAAAGCGGGAAATGAAGCCAACTTGGCTATGCATATGACGAGGGTCGTATTTTTTGCAGTGCTTTCAAGGATTGAAAGCTTTACCTCAAGTTTTCGTGTTCAAATCTTTGTAAATTGTGCCAATTTTCCGATCAAAAGCGTGACAAATTACGGAGAAGCAAATATATATTTCATCTAATTTTGCTCCTCCGCGTTGTAAGCCTAGCCGCGAAGTACGTGCATGAGTGCAATAGAAAGTAAATCAGTTCACGATCTACTTCTGTCTTAAATTGCTCGTAGCATTGATGGTAGATAATGCTACAAGCTCTTTTTTATCCGAATCGATGCAAAAACCATTTTGATAAACCGTTTGATTGTGTGTTCTGCACTTAATTTTTTATTGATTCGCACCCTCCCGCAACGCTGATTAGCTTAACCGTTATCTAATTGGTTCTTCAATGCTAGCTACCTCGTCTTCCTCCAGCCTTCTGTTCAATTCCTAACCCGAAATCTCAGCTGATTGACTGTTAGTTGGTTCTCTAATGCTAGCTGCCTCTCCCCGCTCAACCCTTCTGTACAATTTCTAACCCTTAGCTCACTGCTGATTGGCTAAGCTTTCTCGCACGTTGTCCCCGGTAGTTTGAGTCTAGCTTATGAAAATCACAAAAAATTGTGGCACAATCGACGCCTATAGAATAGGATCGAAACCAATAGTGACAAATAATTTGTGGTTGAATTGCGGTTGCACTCGACATTGAAACACTATCTAGGCAAAATGGGCACACGTCTACTTTAATGACGCAACTATTACCAATAATGCGGATCAAATATGTCACATAGTCAGGGTAATTGTTCATCGCACACAGTCTTACCAAATAGATCTGTGTCAGCAAAAGAAGAATAAATAATTAGCGGCGCGTCAGTAACATTTTTAAGATAAAAATTCAAATAGAAAAACTTCTAGAGAATCTTGGTGGCTGGGTCAGCTGGGATGGTAATAAATGTCGCGCAGATGTTTGATTCGCAAATTATTTAAAGCTTTTAGCTCAAAAGCTATCGGCAAGCTGTTTTAATTGCTATTAAAAGCAAAAATGTAAATTTTTCAAACGTAATGGCTTTTTCCCAGTCTAGGATTTTTTCGTTGCGCTGAATTTTTCAGCAATACAAGAAGCAACCCGAAGAAGCTCCAGTCCAGCTTAGAAAGGATAATCCTATAGCAACGTTGATCCCCTGCTGTTCCTACGTTACTATAAAAGAGGATTTCTGTTAAGAGGGAGGTAGAGAGGCTTAGTGAGGAAGCCCAACGTGAGCCAGGAAAGAGCAGAAATATCAACATCTCCCATTTTTCTCTCCGGTTATCCAGCGGGGCCTGACCGCGAATTCGGAGGACGCCAGCTTGAGGAAATCTATAATTCACAAAAGTCGGATGCCCGGAACCTGGGGGAAGGGGGGTGGGTGGCCGCATCGTCTCGCACCGCTTCCTGAGAGGCCCCCCGAGGAACGAGGCGGAGCACAAGGGGCGGAGCGGGGAACAGGATCTCCGGGATCTCCGCTTTCATGGCGGACGGGGCGGCAGCTGCATTAGGAGTTTCGCCGGGTACCGCTTTCCGGGGTCTCTCTTTTAAGCACTCCATGTGCTGCTCCGCACTCAGCACTCGGCGGGGCCCCTCGTACCTTTATCCAGCTGCTTTGCCCTCTCATCTTTCTCTCTCCGTTTAAACCTCGTCTGGCCGTAGTTTTCTCCTTCCACTCGCACGTTTCTGGCCCACATCTACGATTTAATACTACCTTGATCTGCTTCTGATTTTCCATTCTGTTTGTGTTTGTCTCTCTTTTTAGCTGTCTCTCTCGTTCTACTTTTCATTGTCTTTATCTATTATATATACTTCCCAATCAACCTCTCAGAGTCTATATCTCTCTCATATCTACTTCCCAATCAACCTCTCAGAGTCTATATCTCTCTCATATCTACTTCCCAATCAACCTCTCAGAGTCTATATCTCTCTCATATCTACTTCCCACTCTACCTCTCAGAGTCTTCTATATCTCTCTCATATCTACTTCCCACTCTACCTCTCAGAGTCTATATCTCTCTCATATCTACTTCCCAATCAACCTCTCAGAGTCTATATCTCTCTCATATCTACTTCCCAATCAACCTCTCAGTGTCTATATCTCTCTCATATCTACTTCTCACTCTACCTCTCAGTGTCTATATCTCTCTCATATCTACTTCCAAATCAACCTCTCAGAGTCTTCTATATCTCTCTCATATCTACTTCCCACTCTACCTCTCAGTGTCTATATCTCTCTCATATCTACTTCCCAATCAACCTCTCAGTGTCTATATCTCTCTCATATCTACTTCCCAATCAACCTCTCAGAGTCTATATCTCTCTCATATCTACTTCCCACTCTACCTCTCAGTGTCTATATCTCTCTCATATCTACTTCCCACTCTACCTCTCAGAGTCTATATCTCTCTCATATCTACTTTCCACTCTATCAGCTTAAGAAAGTTCTCATTCAATGAGTTAATTATTTTGCACCCTTACTTTTTCTGCCTTTAACAACCAGAAATTCTACACGTGAGTGAAGCGACAAGGATGTGGAGAGCGAGTGAGAAAGGCGAGAAGCCGGGTCAAACGACAGAGCCTCCTCATCCCCTGTGGCCTGAGTGACAATGCGCAGTAGGAAAGCCAAGAGGACACTTAAAGGAGGCGGAGCAGGAAAAGCGAGACTTGGGGATAGCAAGACGAAAATAGTTCAGAGATCCCGTTTTGCCAGTGGGATAACCGACAGGTGCGCTGCAGATGGAGGTCGCACTTGAGGTGTCACTTACTCCTTCCCGTCTTATCCTCCCCACCTAGAGCATAATTGCCTCGAGGAAATTTCACTACAAAGGCACTAGAAGTTTCCTCTGCAAGCTGAATGGAGCTGAGGACTGATTAGGCTGCCTGCATCCGGCTTGAGTAGTAGAATACGGGGAGGGATTGGCGCGCTTAACTCACCCCTGGGACAACCTGACTGAATCAGGGGCTGGGGGACAGCTCCAATCAAAGAGGATCAGTTTTAGATAGCTTGAAATGCGACAGCCGTTCAGCAAGCATTGCGGCTGATGCACCTCCCTGCGAATTGGAGTAGAAAAAAATCCACTTGATCGGTTTGGCAGTTGCTGGGGGGCCGAGAGGTTCGATGAAAAAGTTCAGTTCGGCACTCCGCACTCACCCCCTCTGCAGTTACCATTAGTTTGGTTTTGAAGACTCTTAATGCTTGCTTCCTTTCCCTGATGGGAGCGGGACAATGGCTTCATAATTAGAAGCCGGCAGCCCAGAGATTGGGTAATACAAAAAATTTACGCCAAACTGTAAAAGCCAAACTACTAGGTTTTTTCATATTAAAAAAAACAGATTAATAAGAGCGAAAAAAACACAAGGCAAGAGGAAAATTGTGGACGCATCAAGGATGTTAAAACACTTACTCGGCGTGAGCCAGACGATGGCGGCGGCAATCAGCGCCAGAATGGACACGATCACCACCACGGCGATGATGACGCCTTTGAGATTCTTCTGCGCTGGCGCGTTGCCAACCAGCTCCTGCGGCGAGTCAGAAGGTCGGATGCGGGGGGACTTTTTTAAAAATGCACTTTTTTTAAATTCCTGTATTAAAATAGGAAGCCGATATAAAGCCGAGCTGTAAACAACTCTGTCATTGATTGGTTCTATTTGGCCGCATGTTTAGCGAGCGGCGAGAACACAGAAATCAATGCCCGTAAAACTGGGCCTCTCTGGAGACGGGGCAGAGGGTGGAGAGATGCATGAGAGAGACAGATATAGATCAAAAGAAGCCGAAAGGGGCCGCTGAGCAAATATAATAATCAGCCCGGCAGGGGCCTCGAAGCCAAATTGTTGCCTGGCAAATATACAGAAAATTAATTGCTTTTCTGGGCCTGAAAGCGAATAAAAAAGCGAGCATCTCTTCTGCTTTCGGAGCCTTTGAGATTCGAATGGCTGGCGGATATATTTAGGAAAGGTATATTGACCAGTAGGTTGGTAAGGCTTGGTAGCTAGATGGAAAACTAGTAGTAGATTTCTGTAAAAATATAGATGGACAAGGAGTTGTATGGATGAGTTAGATAGTTAGTTAGATAGATGGATGCAGCTAGTCAGAAAATTTGGCGGGCAGATAGATTGATCAGACAGGTAGCTAGATTACTAACTATCTGGGTAGATAGATGGACAGACAGGTAGCTAGATTACTAACTATCTGGGTAGATAGATGGACAGACAGGTAGCTAGATTACTAACTATCTGGGTAGATAGATGGACAGTCAGGTAGCTAGATTACTAACTATCTGGGTAGATAGATGGACAGACAGGTGGCTAGATTACTAACTATCTGGGTAGATAGATGGACAGACAGGTAGCTAGATGAATAGACGGGCAGATAGATAGACAGACAGGTAGCTAGATAAATAGACGGGCAGATAGATGGACAAAGTCACTCAGAGAGACTTTGTACAGTAAAAACTTACTTCATTAAGTGGCACCGCTTGCTGCTTAGCAGCGTCCATGCCAGATTAGATTTAAATTTCTTTGCAATTCAATTCAGCCTTCTCTGCTTCCGCCTGTCAGCCAAGCGCAGCTGTCAACACCAGCAACAGACCATGAGCGTCGTCGAAGTAAATTCTCTAATTCTAAGAAAGATTCGGCCAAGAGCGTTTGCTGACTGGCTGAGGGCCCACCTCGGTTAGAATCCGTATGGCAACCAATGGTTAACACTCAATTTCTTACACACACTAGATAGCTATGGAAGAAATTCATCAGCTGGGCTTATCAGTAGCGCAGCTGCACCAGTTCTGTTCGATATTGAAATACTAAAACGGCGATAATTTGATTCGGGGATTTTTATGTTCCACGCTAAACGAAAAATCTACTAAAGCTAAACTGAGTGATCAGAGCGGCGCTAAACTGAGAGATCAGAGCGGCGCTAAACTGAGTGATCAGAGCGGCGCTAAACTGAGAGATCAGAGCGGCGCTAAACTGAGAGATCAGAGCGGCGCTAAACTGAGTGATCAGAGCGGCGCTAAACTGAGAGATCAGAGCGGCGCTAAACTGAGAGATCAGAGTGGCGCTAAACTGAGCGATCAGAGCGGCGCTAAACTGAGCGATCAGAGCGGCGCTAAACTGAGAGATCAGAGTGGCGCTAAACTGAGCGATCAGAGCGGCGCTAAACTGAGAGATCAGAGCGGCGCTAAACTGAGTGATCAGAGCGGCGCTAAACTGAGAGATCAGAGCGGCGCTAAACTGAGCGATCAGAGCGGCGCTAAACTGAGCGATCAGAGCGGCGCTAAACTGAGAGATCAGAGTGGCGCTAAACTGAGCGATCAGAGCGGCGCTAAACTGAGAGATCAGAGCGGCGCTAAACTGAGTGATCAGAGCGGCGCTAAACTGAGAGATCAGAGCGGCGCTAAACTGAGCGATCAGAGCGGCGCTAAACTGAGCGATCAGAGCGGCGCTAAACTGAGAGATCAGAGTGGCGCTAAACTGAGCGATCAGAGCGGCGCTAAACTGAGCGATCAGAGTGGCGCTAAACTGAGCGATCAGAGCGGCGCTAAACTGAGAGATCAGAGCGGCGCTAAACTGAGTGATCAGAGCGGCGCTAAACTGAGAGATCAGAGCGGCGCTAAACTGAGCGATCAGAGCGGCGCTAAACTGAGTGATCAGAGCGGCGCTAAACTGAGTGATCAGAGCGGCGCTAAACTGAGAGATCAGAGCGGCGCTAAACTGAGCGATCAGAGCGGCGCTAAACTGAGCGATCAGAGCGGCGCTAAACTGAGTGATCAGAGCGGCGCTAAACTGAGAGATCAGAGCGGCGCTAAACTGAGCGATCAGAGTGGCGCTAAACTGAGCGATCAGAGCGGCGCTAAACTGAGCGATCAGAGCGGCGCTAAACTGAGAGATCAGAGTGGCGCTAAACTGAGCGATCAGAGCGGCGCTAAACTGAGAGATCAGAGCGGCGCTAAACTGAGTGATCAGAGCGGCGCTAAACTGAGAGATCAGAGCGGCGCTAAACTGAGCGATCAGAGCGGCGCTAAACTGAGAGATCAGAGCGGCGCTAAACTGAGTGATCAGAGCGGCGCTAAACTGAGAGATCAGAGCGGCGCTAAACTGAGCGATCAGAGCGGCGCTAAACTGAGTGATCAGAGCGGCGCTAAACTGAGAGATCAGAGTGGCGCTAAACTGAGCGATCAGAGCGGCGCTAAACTGAGAGATCAGAGCGGCGCTAAACTGAGAGATCAGAGCGGCGCTAAACTGAGAGATCAGAGCGGCGCTAAACTGAGCGATCAGAGCGGCGCTAAACTGAGCGATCAGAGCGGCGCTAAACTGAGTGATCAGAGCGGCGCTAAACTGAGCGATCAGAGCGGCGCTAAACTGAGAGATCAGAGCGGCGCTAAACTGAGTGATCAGAGCGGCGCTAAACTGAGTGATCAGAGCGGCGCTAAACTGAGCGATCAGAGCGGCGCTAAACTGAGCGATCAGAGCGGCGCTAAACTGAGTGATCAGAGCGGCGCTAAACTGAGCGATCAGAGCGACGCTAAACTGAGCGATCAGAGCGGCGCTAAACTGAGTGATCAGAGCGGCGCTAAACTGAGAGATCAGAGCGGCGCTAAACTGAGCGATCAGAGCGGCGCTAAACTGAGCGATCAGAGCGGCGCTAAACTGAGCGATCAGAGCGGCGCTAAACTGAGAGATGAAAGCGGCGCTAAACTGAGCGATCAGAGCGGCGCTAAACTGAGTGATCAGAGCGGCGCTAAACTGAGAGATCAGAGCGGCGCTAAACTGAGAGATCAGAGCGGCGCTAAACTGAGCGATCAGAGCGGCGCTAAACTGAGCGATCAGAGCGGCGCTAAACTGAGTGATCAGAGCGGCGCTAAACTGAGCGATCAGAGCGGCGCTAAACTGAGAGATCAGAGCGGCGCTAAACTGAGCGATCAGAGCGGCGCTAAACTGAGTGATCAGAGCGGCGCTAAACTGAGAGATCAGAGCGGCGCTAAACTGAGAGATCAGAGCGGCGCTAAACTGAGCGATCAGAGCGGCGCTAAACTGAGCGATCAGAGCGGCGCTAAACTGAGAGATCAGAGCGGCGCTAAACTGAGAGATCAGAGCGGCGCTAAACTGATGAATCAAACTGATTCAATAAAAGTACATCCAGCATACTTTTCCCATTTTTCGATGTTCGAAACTGTGCAGTCCTGCTGAACTGGGTTCTATTCTTAAGCCAATTATCAACCCCGCAGTTTCTTATCTTGCAGATAAAGACGGTGTAGAATGAAGCTTGCCTTTAAGAGCTTCGGCCTGAAAGCAAGTAAAATTTTTTGCTTTCAGTGAATTTGAGCAGACTGAATAAAAGCCGCATTGTGGGCTCTCTTTCATCTTTTATTCCCTTTTTCTTCGATTTAAGAGCAAAAAATGATACAAAGGCAACAAGCTGGTGAGGGTTAGAGCTGGATGAGGTTGGCTACAGTCAGTACCAAAAATTTTCTTTCACGCAAACCTCCCAGCTTCCCGTTTCACTTCTTCATCAACTCTCGCCCCAGGGGGGGGGAGCGGGATAAGATCGATAAGTTCTCCTCCGCTTCTCCTCCGCTTCCCATTCTCCTGGTTTTCTGGCTTGGAAAGAAAGCCACTGAGCCGGCTGATTTCTTTCTTTTTTGAGCTTTGCTTCCGCGCTTCTGTTCTCCCTCGCGCTTCGCTGATTAAGGAAGTGCCAGTTTGTTTCTTTTGAATTTCTGCACGGGTTAAATAAGTGCTTTTCAGGTCAGGCTTGCATTATTGAGCCTTTGGCGCCCCCTTACACCAACATCGGCGCCCCCTTACACCAACATCGGCGCCCCCTTACACCAACATCGGCGCCCCCTTACACCAATATCGGCGCCCCCTTACACCAACATCGGCGCCCCCTTACACCAACATCGGCGCCCCCTTACACCAACATCGGCGCCCCCTTACACCAACATCGGCGCCCCCTTACACCAATATCGGCGCCCCCTACACCAACATCGGCGCCCCCCTACACCAACATCGGCGCCCCCTTACACCAATATCGGCGCCCCCTTACACCAACATCGGCGCCCCCTTACACCAATATCGGCGCCCCCTACACCAACATCGGCGCCCCCCTACACCAACATCGGCGCCCCCTTACACCAATATCGGCGCCCCCTTACACCAACATCGGCGCCCCCTTACACCAACATCGGCGCCCCCTTACACCAATATCGGCGCCCCCTTACACCAACATCGGCGCCCCCTTACACCAACATCGGCGCCCCCTTACACCAACATCGGCGCCCCCTTACACCAACATCGGCGCCCCCTTACACCAACATCGGCGCCCCCTTACACCAACATCGGCGCCCCCTTACACCAACATCGGCGCCCCCTTACACCAACATCGGCGCCCCCTTACACCAACATCGGCGCCCCCTTACACCAATATCGGCGCCCCCTTACACCAACATCGGCGCCCCCTAACACCAACATCGGCGCCCCCTTACACCAACATCGGCGCCCCCTTACACCAACATCGGCGCCCCCTTACACCAATATCGGCGCCCCCTTACACCAACATCGGCGCCCCCTTACACCAACATCGGCGCCCCCTTACACCAATATCGGCGCCCCCTTACACCAACATCGGCGCCCCCCTACACCAACATCGGCGCCCCTGAACCTATTTTTCTACCCTTGTCTCTGAATTAACTTTAGCGTCTCTGGGTTAACTTTATCAACTCTGAATCAAATTTAACGTTTGTAAGTTAACTTTAGCGTTTTTTAAAATAACCTTAGCATCTCTAAGTTAACTTTAGCGTCTCTGAATTAACTTTAGAGACTCTGAATTAACTCTAGCTTCTCTGAATTAACTTTAGAATCTCTGAGTTAACTTTAGCGTCTTTGAATTAACTTTAGCGTCTCTGAATTAACTTTAGCGTCTCTGAATTAACTTTAGAATCTCTGAGTTACCTTTAGCGTCTCAGAAATAACTTTAGAATCCCTGAATTAACTTTATCATCACATAATGATGCTTAATAAATAATTGATGCTAAAGTTCAAGACACGAATATTAACTTCCTTGTCTCTGAATCAACTTACTTTTACTTACCATTTTACTTAACTCTGGAGCGATTGAGTCAAATTCGTCAACACAAAATCAACTTTAGCGTCCACGAGTTCAAATTTGTCGCTAATCCAGCATCTTTTGCGCCCGATCGCCAAATCAAAATTGACCACAAAAAGTCCCCCCATTAACTACTACTAATCAGCAGCGACGCTAGAAAGTTAACTTATAATTTTTTAAATTTAATTTTTACTAGACATCCCAATATAAACTACTTTTAGTAGCAAAGATAGCTAGGGTGTTCAACAGGCATGATTTCGATCTCAAGCTTATTTGAACAGTGAAGCAATATGTGAAGTCACAATTTTGTTCATACGATAATAAAGCTTGCTCTACAGAGCAGTGGCCTGAAAATGAAACTCGAAACTTCAGCTAAGTTTGGCGTTCCTAATTGAAATTTACCAACAACTCGTGCTTGATCGCAAACGGTCCCTTGAAGCTGGTTAGCCGCTATTGCTAATTGCACTGGGGATATAAGCTCTCGAGTGGGGCTGTGGTAAAGGCTTAGGGATGCTCATGAGATTGCATGAGAAATGCTAATTTCTAAGAATGACTCCCTAAAGCAATTTCTGCTTTGCGCGAAGTTTCTTATGCATCTTCGATACGGTTATGAGAACCCATTAGGTATTGTCCAACAAACAGCACTGCAAAAAATTTCAGCAATAAACCACAGGAAAGGCAATTAAAGATTGTCACAGCCGAAGAAGGGCAATTAAGCATCGGCAAAATCAGCGAGAGGGCAATTGATCATCGTCTCAACCACAGGAAAGGCAATTAAGCATCGCCCAAACCACAGGAAAGACAATTAAGCATCGCCCAAACCACAAGGAAGGCAATTAAGCATTGGCACAACAGCGGGAAGGCAATTAAGCATTGCCCCAACCACAGAGAAGGCAATAAAGCATCGCCCCAACCACAGAGAAGGCAATTAAGCATCGCCCCAACCACAGAGAAGGCAATAAAGCATCGCCCCAACCACAGAGAAGGCAATAAAGCATCGCCCCAACCACAGAGAAGGCAATTAAGCATCGCCCCAACCACAGAGAAGGCAATTAAGCATCGCCCCAACCACAGAGAAGGCAATTAAGCATCGCCCCAACCACAGAGAAGGCAATTAAGCATCGCCCCAACCACAGAGAAGGCAATAAAGCATCGCCCCAACCACAGAGAAGGCAATTAAGCATCGCCCCAACCACAGAGAAGGCAATTAAGCATCGCCCCAACCACAGAGAAGGCAATTAAGCATCGCCCCAACCACAGAGAAGGCAATTAAGCATCGCCCCAACCACAGAGAAGGCAATAAAGCATCGCCCCAACCACAGAGAAGGCAATTAAGCATCGCCCCAACCACAGAGAAGGCAATTAAGCATCGCCCCAACCACAGAGAAGGCAATTAAGCATAGGCACGACAGCGGGAAGGCAATGAAGCATCGTCAAAACCGCAGGTAATTTAGTTGTGCATCATCTAGCAAAATAGCTTAATGAATCAGGTCAAGCGTCTATTGGTGCAACCCAATTGAACTTGGGCAATAAAATTGCGCAGTAAGGCGTCCAGCAGCAGATGCGAAGTCCCAAGTCTGTCTTCAATTTCAGCTGCCCCCAATAATCGCGCTTGGATGACAGCCAAAAGCAATCCATAATTCATTGCCACCTTGGCTGGCCGCGGGGCACTCCCTCAGCAGCAGCCATGCATAGCGCAGCTTAATCCCCCAACGGGGGCGACAAAATTTCTCCCAATTCCCATCGCCATCATTGACTGTCTCCTAGGGGTGAGTTCCGCCGCCAACCTCCCCGATCCTCTCCTATGCCGGGAATGGCGAAGAAGACCAAAAACTGAGTTTTTTAGCGCATTTTTTCCAGACCGTTTTTTTGGAGGCCCAGCCTGGCCTGGCGACTGGACCGAACCGAGTTCCGGTGGGGAGGGGGGCGAGAGATCCATTCGGTGGCTCGGAGGGCAGTGAATTCCCTCACTTATAATTATTATTTTTAATACGCGAGGCGCTGGACCTCTGCGCAGCGCTGGCTTTCCAGACAGCTGGCCAATTTCAGGGCGCCAAATTTGCGCGCATTTTTTGCTAACGAAATTCCGTTCGCTCCGCCCCATATAGGATGAATAGTCGGAAAGGATGGGGGCTCGTTTGGTTGGGATATGCATGGGAAAATGTTGGACGATAGATTTGCGAGTCTGTCCCTATGCGGGTCATTGTATGACCGGATATTGTCGGGACTCTGAATTGGATGCTTCACTGACTTACTTCCTGTGCTGGCTCTCTGCGCCTCACTGTCCCACTCTCAGTCCATAATGTGTGTTTTGACTATGAGATCTGTTTGATCACGAGCTCGAGTCAAAATGCAAGTTGATACTAATCTAATCATGACTAGTTAGACATCAACTCGAGGGGCAAGAGGGTTATCTTTGTCCTTAGATAACGTTCCTTGTTTGATGAAGCCAACCAACTCAGCGATGAACCCGACTTCAGCTGGATTTAATGCCCTGCTCAAGAGTTGAGAATAGAACCCGAGACCCTCATCGAACCTTACCTCGTCCGGTTCAATTTCGTCGTTGTATTCGGATTCGCTCATCGTGTGTTGCTATGTGCCGAGAAAAATCCCTATTTTGCGGCGAGAGGAAGCCGGGATGGCTTGCAGATTTGCGATGTCAACGGCGGAGGCCGGCCCGTCGGATGCTGAGCCGACCAGGCATTTGGGCGATTCCAAGTTAGGGAAGTGGCTTGCTCTGGGGGGAACAAAATGGGGATTTCCTGGGGAAATTGAGTCTGCTAGGGAGGCGACAAAAACAGCCGAGTGGGGCGGGGGAGGGAGCGGCTGGAAACAGGCTGCTTGTTGCCTTTAGTCAAGCCAAACCGGCTTCTCCTATTTCACTTTTATCCAAGCTCGCCCTGTCTCTGGCGCGTCGCCGCCTACCCAGCCGCCCCCTCCCTCTCTTTGCCTCCTCATTCTGGTTGGACAACAAACGCGGGAAGCTGCAATTCTAGGGTTGATCCCGGATGACGCTCCTGATCCTGCGGCGATGGTTGGCGGTGACAGCGGCGGCTTATCTATCTCTAAAGTACATCGGACACCCAGTTGCTGGGTAGTTCTCTGTTTATAAATGATTATTTCTTAATTTTTTATATTTTAGGAAGCCAGGGGCAGACGTGGCCTAATAGATTAATGAAAAAACTGGAGCATCCAGAGGGGAAAATAGGATAAGAATACGGAAAGTATTGGAGCCAGGAGTGGAGAGCAAGAGAGGAGACCCGGCTGGAGCAGGCAGGGGAGGCAGCTAACCGGAAGAAGGCAGGGACTAGTTGAAGGGGCAGGCAGAGTGCGGGGATTATTTGACTGAGGGGGGCGGGCGCAAGAAGCCGGGCAGGGACTTGCAGGGTTAGTTGAGCTGAAAAGTGAGGTTGAACAGTGAGGAGAGCCCAACATAGATAGTGAAAGAAAGGGAGGCACAAGGACCAGAAGAGTTTGAGTAGCGGGAGTAAAAAGAAAATGGATCGGCAACGAGAACTCAGAGGTTAGTTGAGCTAGGAATGGTATTTTAGTAAAGAATCCAAGGTTAAGTAAACAAAACTATCTGCCTGCACGAGCTGTGTTCTCGGCTGTAGTTTTTGGCCAATCAAAATTAATATCAGCTCCAACAAGTGATCGGAGTCTATTTTCATCCCATTTTGGGAAGCTATTTGATAAGACAGGTGCTGAGACTGGCTGATAAAGTCGTTATATCGGGAAGCTGGGATCAAGGGAAATAGTTAAGCTTGGTTAGTCTCAGCAATATGGGCTCCCGTCATCGGGTTTTCTTCACAAATCGTCAAGTGAAACTGTCAAATGTCAGTCAACTTGAGGCACAAAGTGTTAACCGTATCTGTCATTTACATTTACTGTAACTGTTGAAATAAATCAACTGTATTTTATTCAAAGAATAATATCCATAGAAGTTGCCGCCTGACTGGTGGGATATTTCTTGGATAATTCCAGTGCGTGCCTGTGAGCCAACGAGCGCTCTTATTTTTGATCTGGCAAATACATTATTTTCATCAAAAGTACTTTTATTCGGTAGCAACTAAGCTGTAGCCTCACACAGCTGACAGCCAGCTGCCGTGGCATTCAAGCACACATATCAGAATTGAAGACTGAAAAGAAAGGATTACTGAAGATTGTGAAGGAAGACTGACAGAGCTGCTTCCTTGTGTCTTCTTGGTTTTCTTCCCCAAGCTAAAGCCAGCATTTTTCTATCCCTAAATAACCCTCTCACAGGCTCCACAATGCTCGACTGTTAAGTGGCGTTTCTGTACAACAAGGTGATTGATCAGTTCCTGAACGTTTTGAGACAAGTTCGCGGCCTGCAGCGACTAAAGCTGGGCTTTCAAAATCATTCTTATGTCTAAAGCAGGCTTGCTGAGCTCATCCACTGCTTGCTGTGGAGGGATTTTGCTGCAGCTGCAATGGATAGATTCTGCCTTTAGACAGCGTTTCTGCCTAATGCGTTTATGGTTCTCGTGTTGCTATTTGCAGTAAGGTAACAAGGATGTACTTGACTTTCTTTCATAAGCTAAAGCCAGCAAGCATTTTTTTATTCCTAAATAAGTAGTAGTAGTAGTAGTACTGCAAGTACTAGAGATATGTTATTAAAGTGGTGGGATACTACTACTAATACTACTACTACTACTACTACTACTACTACTACTACTACTACTACTACTACTACTACTACTACTACTACTACTACTACTACTACTACTACTACTACTACTACTACTACTACTACTACTACTACTACTACTACTACTACTACTACTACTACTACTACTACTACTACTACTACTACTACTACTACTACTACTACTACTACTACTACTACTACTACTACTACTACTACTACTACTACTACTACTACTACTACTACTACTACTACTACTACTACTACTACTACTACTACTACTACTACTACTACTACTACTACTACTACTACTACTACTACTACTACTACTACTACTACTACTACTACTACTACTACTACTACTACTACTACTACTACTACTACTACTACTACTACTACTACTACTACTACTACTACTACTACTACTACTACTACTACTACTACTACTACTACTACTACTACTACTACTACTACTACTACTACTACTACTACTACTACTACTACTACTACTACTACTACTACTACTACTACTACTACTACTACTACTACTACTACTACTACTACTACTACTACTACTACTACTACTACTACTACTACTACTACTACTACTACTACTACTACTACTACTACTACTACTACTACTACTACTACTACTACTACTACTACTACTACTACTACTACTACTACTACTACTACTACTACTACTACTACTACTACTACTACTACTACTACTACTACTACTACTACTACTACTACTACTACTACTACTACTACTACTACTACTACTACTACTACTACTACTACTACTACTACTACTACTACTACTACTACTACTACTACTACTACTACTACTACTACTACTACTACTACTACTACTACTACTACTACTACTACTACTACTACTACTACTACTACTACTACTACTACTACTACTACTACTACTACTACTATTTCGGCTATTCGGCCATAAGTGGAGAGCCTGAAACTGAGCTTCGGAATTCAACTCTGCGGTGCATTCTCAATTTGGATGTCAAATTCTCAATTTGCGTGTCAATATCTCTATGGCTGCAATGGCAGCAGCAGCTGCCAGCTCTATGGCTCAAAGTAAGCTGAGGCAGGCAGAGTCTCAACTAGCGCGTCCAAATTCTCATTTAGCATGTCAAAACCAATACTACAGCCCCGCTAAATCTAACGCCTCAGATGCCTCACCTCCAGCCGATCAAAAGTCTGATCCACAGTCTCAGTTCTAAGCAGCTGCTGGTGAGTAGTTCTACCTCCGATGCCTCCGGCGCCGCTCCTGCGACCGCCTCCGGAATGCATGGCGCCTGAGCGGCTGGCTAGCATGGCTGGTTTCTACTCGTAAGAGACTCAAGCAAAAGGATCTTCACAGGAAGTGAAATATCTTGAATCCACCGGCTGTGAGAAAGTTTCTGACACAATTTTATGCGCATTCAGCAATTCTTTGCCCCTGTATCGTACAGCGCAAGGCAGCGGAGCCTTTCACCCCTGAGCACACAGACACGCGGAGTGCAGATCCGTAAGCTCAATATTTTGCTCCTTCTTGGCAGCCCTGACTGACTATTGCTGTCAAAATGGTCTTCGCACGTATCCCACTTCTGTCATTCCACTTCCCCTTTCCGCGTTACGTCCTCAAAGTTTTTTAATTGCTTTTTCTTTTTCTTTTTTTGTGGTTTATATGGTTGCAAGAAAAATTTCTATTAGCTATCGGAAAACTTGCGCACTCAAGCTGCTCAAGGGTTGGGAAGGGTGGGCATTTGAGGAATGCTTAAGCACAATAACGGTTCGTGATAAGACCGCACTGGGCGATAGAAAAAAACAGCTCCATTCTTGTATTGCTACTTTAAGTAGCGTAAATAACTTTCTGACATAAGTTTTTTTGGACAAAACAAATAAGCTGCTGACGAAGGCTGCATTGACAGTTATGAGTGCATTTACAAGAATTCTGCTAGGCACCCGGAGGAGAGGTGATTGAAGAGGGCAATAAAA